>ML829719.1:59916-84582 GCA_009831015.1 Picea engelmannii
AAGTGGGCTTCTTTGTGATGTAGTCCATCTGGGTTCATGATCTATTCTTCTGTAGTTTCCTTCATATTGATTGAAGCTTCTTTGATTCCTGAAGGTAGGAGGTCTTCTTGGATATTCATCTCTTTTGTAATCATTCATTCTTTATGGTATTCTAGTCCACTTCTCATCAACTGTCTGTGTAGCTCTTTCTTCAACCTTCTTGTTGGTATTTGCATCTTCTTTGTATGAAGTTTCACCCATGCATCCAAGATGTGTTAAGTATTTTGGAACTTGAGAGTTTCTTAAGCTCTTCCTCAATGAGACAACTTCTTGTTCAAGTTTCTCACAATCTTCTTCTTTCTTATTCATTTGGACATTCCTTACTTCTCCTATTTTTCTTTCTTCTTCGAGTAGAGTTTTCAAGGAAATGGTTTCTTCTCTTAGTTTCTCAAAGTCTTCTAATTGTTTCTTCAAGATTACAACTGTCTTTTCATAACTAATCAATTCACTTCTTAGTTTTCTACGCGTGTCTTTGAGCTTGCTATTTTCAATCTCAACATGCTTCAATTTTTTTAAGATTCTCATCTTCTTGTTGAATAATTTCTACTTCATGATTTTCTTCTTCTTCATTGTCATCTCTTTCAATCCTTGGATGAGGACATTCAAATTCAACATGTCCTACTCCTTCACAATTAAAGCAAAAGAATTGACCTCTATCTTCTTCTTTGAAATCTGAGATGTTGTAATCTTCTTCAACTTCTTCTTCTTCTTCTGCTTCTTCCCTTGCATAAAGGTCTTGTAGCTTGTACCAAAGCTCTTTTGCTGATGCACATGATCCACCTTGGATTTCACTGAATCTGTCAATCCATCCAGGATGGTATCTATTGCCAGTTTGTTGTTCCTTTTTGCTTCCTTCTAAGTTGCAGTCTTTGGTTTCTTCAAAGCATTATATCCTGAAGCAACTGAGAGCCAAACATCTGCCCCAAGAGCTTTCAAGTAAGTTTCCATTCTATTTTTCCAATATTCAAAATTGCTTCCATCAAATGGTGGAATCCCATTTGGAATGTTGTCTTCCATTTCTACATAGGATATTCCTTCTAGTGGTTAAACTGTACTGAAGGTAACCCGCTCTGATACCAATTGTTGATACTGAGAGGGGGGTGAATTAGTATCAAGTACAATTTAAAACATTTTTCAACTTATACTTAAACCATTCAACTATATCCAATGAGCAATGAACAATAGTATAAGAGTTACACCAATACACTATAATACACCATGCACAATATATAAGAAATAATCAATAGTTTATTGTTCAAGGGAAGTAATGACTTCCAAAGGTAGTTACAGCTTCCATATGTAGAGGGAGGGATAAACCTCCAAGAGGAAGATACAATCCTTCAATATCAAGAGAGATTTGAACTCTCCATCCTTGCCCCTTCCTTCCACCCAATAATATATGAGAGATAATAAAACTTTACATTAAATCATCACCATCAACCAATCATCACATAGAACCTGATAATGCTTCCTGAGACTTCTTCAATTTCTGCAATTCTTCAATTCTTAGAGTACTCTGATCCTGTAGATAATATTACTCAATGTATTCTTTGAAACTCCTCCAATTTTCACTCCTTGAATCCTCCCCAAAAAGAGGTTATAGAAAGAATGGTAGACTTTATTCAATTCTGGTATGTTCAGAAGACCCAACTTGTACAGCATACCCCGCACTTAATATTTAACATCTGATTCTGAAACTTGTACACAAGAAACTACAGTTCGTACTCTTTCCAATGAAAGTGGTCCCACTACATTTGGATTCTATATGAAAAACTTATGACTGTTTTACCCATAACACCTGTTTATTGACTAGCTTCAGGACTGGTCACAAACCCTATCTTCCATAGAGTGTATCTCCGTAATTTTAGCGAATCAAGAGCTAAAATTTTTACCAGAGGTACCTTGATATGTCTTCTCAATACCATAGTGATTTCACCATCTGAATCGTTCTAGAAAAAACTTTATAGCAAAACTGGTAAGATGACTTGAAAATAACATACCTTAGAACACATCACCAAAAGACTTCATCCTCCCTTGAAATCTGGCCTTATTTTCTTCTTATTACCTATGAAATTCGACTTGTATCAAATGAATGTATAATGATGTTCATTTATGCCATTTATGTCACTTCCTTTTAACATTAGGACTGACCTGACACTTTCTTATTTTGTAATTATTTTCTTTAATTATTTTCAGGGCCTACATGTACTTCCTTTTTCAATTCACTTTGTCATATTCAAAAATTCATTTCTCCTCAACCATGAGGATCCACGTGACGTGCCACATACCACCAGAAATAGCATGATGTATACTATCTATTCATGGGTGTTGTATATGCATGTGCATTGTCCTTCATGTCCAAATACCTTTATCAATCTTGCGTTCCAAAACCCATGACTAGGGTTGACATCAATGACAACAACCAATCTTCCAAAAATGATGGTCAACATCCACTGAGACCAAATCACTTGGTTTTATTTTTCATAATCAAAAAAATTTAATAAAATATTTAAGAAAAATGTTCCTAAATCAACATAATTTTTATGACTTAAAAGATTAAGAATATTAGTAATCTAACAAATATTTTGAAAGTGTGTTATATTGTGGAAGTATTTTGATCTTCAACCCTCTTAGTGTCACAAACATGAACACTTCTATGAGGAGGGGAGGATAGGATAGAGTGTATTGTCTTTAATTTTGAGATTATAAGTTCTAAACACTTTTAAATTTGTTTTGTCTTTCTCCATGATTCTCTAGAGATGTTATAGCCCCAAATTTTACAACCATACAAGATAACAACACAACAGTGATTAGATTCTCAAAGAGGATTTTATTCTTATCCCATAGCCATAGGTCCATTGATTTACATTTTTTTTGAAGCCCATAATAATATTTTCATCCTGCATTTATCATTTTCTCAATGCTAGTTCTAGTTAATCTTGTCATGAAGAATGATTCCAAGATATTTGTATATTAAAGCCACTTCCTTCAAGATATTTTTTTCACACACAAAACTAGGCATAGGTGATATTTTTGGATTTAATTATCATAACCTTTGTTTTGTTAGTGTTAATAGTCATACTAGTACTAGAGAAGAAATCCTTGAAATTTTTTGGTTGATTAATGAGATCATATGAATTCCTCATCATAAGAACAATATCATCACCATAAATAAGAAGTATGATGACTATACCATCTAGATTTGGGACAACAAAACTTGATTCTTTCTAATAACCCTCTAACTTGTCAATGTATATGCCAAAAAGGGTGTGGGATAGAGGAAAACCTTTTTTAACTCCTATATTACAATTAATCACTTCCAACCATCCCTTAGCATTTCTAAACTTGGAAATAATGTTCTTGAACAACCTTATTGCAAAAACTCTCAACTCAAAAGGAACGTTTATCTCTTCCAATATATTCCAAAGGTTAGTCCTAATCACTATGTTAAATGTTTTTGCAAAGTCAATGAAACAAAACATGAGATTGGTTTTTTTATTGCAACATTCTTTCACAATGATCCTAAGCATAAAAAAATGGTCCATAGTTGAATGATAGCTCCTAAATTTAGTCTATCATTTAGATCTTATAGTATGGATTTATATCCATACACTTGCATATTTTAAACCTTTGAAGTGAAACAATGTAAACAAATTCATAAGAAAAATAGAAACAAAACAATGGAATACACACAATACACTTATATTTACCCTGAAAACCCTTAACTGGGAAAACCAACAAACCTTAGAGACACACCTCTCTCTTCTCATTATATTAACTTCACCACTCACAATACAATATATAGGTATTCTATAGCATCCAAAACCCTAATATGTTAAACCCATATTATATTCCAACCCTAATTACTTAACTGGAATTAGATAACAATGGGCCAAAAAAACATTGGCCGAAAAAACCAAAACAATCCAAAAGGAGAACCAAAAATAGCCCAAGATTTTTGGTTGTGGGATCCATCCTTCAAATCCCAAATGAGGGGGGATAGCTATCCCCCCTATGCCCCCCTGATGCATATGAATATTACATGGATATAACCATGCAAATATTATAACACATTCCCAACATTCTCCCACTCGTTCCTTTCTTTGCAAATATGGGACTCGGTATTTATAAGATAACGAATTCAAGGTATAAATCCCCATTGCTTCTCTACACCAAGAGAACTTATCATTACTAATAGATGACGTCAATGAGTCTTCAACATTATATAAAGTGTCAACCTTCACTAGAAGAACCTTCTTGTATTCAACCATGTCTCTCACAAAGTGGTATTGAACATCAATATGATTCATTTTAGAATGATAAGAAGGATTCTTTGCTAGAAATATTACACTTTGAATGTCACAATATAACTTTATAGATTATTGTACAAACTCAATACCTAAACATGATATATGTAACCATACAAATTCCTTACCTACACAAGTGGTTGCCATGTATTCATCTTATATAGTTGAGAGTGCCACTACAACCTCTGTCTTTCTCATCCAACTAATTTATCCTCCAAATAGGTTAAAAACATAACTTCTTGTAGATCTTTTCTAACCCAAGTCTCCAACTCTTTTTGCATCAACAAATCCATGTACATATAACACTCTATATGGTATAAGTCTTCCTTGGTAGAAAATTGCATAATATGTTGATCCAAAAAGGATCCAGAGAAGGCTAAGAACAACTCAGAACTCGTAGAGGCAACTCAGGAAGCTCAGAATGGCCTCAGTAGACAGAGAAATGGAAAAAAATCAAATTTCCCAAACTCAGTGAAAATGACATTATCTCGAAGAGCACATCGCAAGATTTATAACAGCACAAACGAATCGTCAAACAGAGTTATGGATCGAAATATATTCACGGTCAAAGTTTGGTCAACCTAGCCCAGTCAACAGGGGGATGAGTCAACATATGTATTGTTGACGTCAACATCCGTATGGATGACATCAACATATATACAATACATGTGGTAGGACAAAAATGTGACACATGTCATGATGATGTCAGCATGGTGACATGGCAGCACTAGAGGCTGCCATGTGTCACCCAGTTTTGGCCTTTACAAACCAATAGGATTGTGCCATGTGGCATCCATACAGTGACGTGGCATGATGATGTGGCACTGACACAACAGGCTGACATGGAAGAGGATGGCATGGCCAAATGAGAGGTTTCCACGTGGCCTAATCAGGGGTTGCCACGTGGCAGTCGAAAAAATCACAATGACAGCCCGTATCCAAATTTTGAAAAAAAAAATTAAGGATTGGCGGGTCCGCCAAATCTGGCGAACCACACAAAATCCGACATCATTCTAACAGTTAGTTCCTGGATAGAGTCACCACCAAAATTGTCGGAACAACATTATACATATATTGTTTCAACTATATATCCAAAAGGGGGATGCCCATTGGTTTGACCCCGGGACCTCCTCCCCACACTATGCCTTAGTACTAATGCCATAACCAATGGTCCAACAACCCCTACATTGTATTGAAGACCGATAAATTTACCTAAGAATTGAGTCCTTCAATCCCGAAGAAGGGAAATGTGCATGTGGTACGGTGTGGGAACGCATTTTGAGGCAGTACAGTCATTAATTGCAAGTTGCATAGGGGCATGAAAACCGAGACAGATTTCTTCTTGGGCCTGGGAGTGCCAGAGTTAGATCGAAGCGTGGAGACATTCATTTTTGGGTAATTCAATGACATGAATTCAGTGGTGTTGTCTGTTTTCTTATCTGAGTATTATTTTTGCAGCTTGATTTTAGAATGAGGTATACTTATGTAATTTGCCAAATTCTTTTGTTGAGTTAATGAAAAATGATACCAATTTGAGAGAAGGACCCAAAGACGTAGTCCACCAGGGACGAACTCCATTATCAAGTTTTTGTGTTCATATTTTATGCTTATGTCTCTTCATTATTCAACTTTCCTTCTTTAATGGTGCACTTTAATTTATGCTCATTTAATGCAATTCTTTATAAGTCACTCGATGAAAAGATCATGGATCATGTTGGTATCAGAGCAGTCATCTTTGACTTGAATTGTTGGGTGTGAATGCTTACTAGGGTCAAGCATAAACAGGGTGAAGGAAATATTAAGAGTTTCAATCTCGAAGTTGGTCGTGCATCCCAAAAGAAGAAAATGGCAGAAGAAGACAAGCGTGATGAATGGGAGAAAAACTTTCACATGGTATTTTATTGCATGTCAGAAATGTTTGAACGGATGTATGGAGATTACAAGAAGAGGATGAATAAGAAAGGGAAGAAAAAGGAAGCACATGTTGATGATGATGCTTCGGTAAACCAAGGGGCTGGAGGAGATCCTCCTGAGCCTCCATATTCACCTTCAAGTTCTAGTTCTTCTTCCTCTGAGCATTTTCATCATTCTCGTCATTCTAGACATAAAGCCTCTTTTACGAAAACATTATTAAATCTTGATGTAAAATTTTCTTTACCTATGTTTAATGGAGATGTTAATCCTGAAAAGCTAGATAATTGGATCCGAAAGGTTGAAGTATAATTTTGTGTTCAACATATTGATGAAGAGGAAGTTAAAGTGAAATTGGCTTCTCTTCGGTTGGAAGGCACTACTCTCATATGGTGGGAGAGAAACCTTTAGAACAAAAGTAAGTGTGGTAATATTATTTCCTCATGGTCAGAATTTAAATCATTGATAACGAAGCAATTTCATCCATTAGGGTATTTACATAAAGCAATGATGGAATGGAAAACTTTAAGACAAACTAAAGGTCAAATTGTACAAAGTTTCAGAGAAGAATTTAGGAAGAAATCTCTTGCATTAAACATTCCTTTAGATTCTTATGAAACTTTAATGAAGTATATTGGCGCACTTCACAGTTATATTTGTCATACTTTTTTCTTGTTTAACCCCACTAGTCTTGACAAAGTTTGTGTGCAAGCCACTCACCTTGAGAACAAGGGAAAGCATGTTCAAGAAGATCCCACGAAGAAACCTTCCAATATCCCACATAAACCTTTCAAGAAGTTTAAAAGGAAGTACAAGAAGACTGCCATAGTAACGAGAGAAGGAGTAAATCCATCTTGCACTCATTGCAAGAAAAGCGGTCATGATGATGAACATTGTTGGAAACTACATCCAAAGAAGAGACTGAAACAATTTGGTGGAAAGGGGAAGACAAAAATCATTGCTATAGTGCAACAATATCTTGGTTCCGATTTAGGAGATGAAGGAAAGATCACAATGGTTGGAGTACAAGGTAAAGATTTCCTTCATGCTAGTTCAAGTTCCAAAAATGAAACTCATGGTGATAAATGAAAGAGGAATGAATTATTTCACATAAGAGTTGTATCTAAACACACTAAGATAGATACATTATTTGATTTGGGTTCCCAAGTAAACTTAATATCTGAAGCACTTGTCAAGAAGATGGGTCTTGAAACGAAACCAAATCTGAAGCCTTATCCTCTTGGTTGGGTATGTGATAAAGAAAAACTTAATGTCACCAAACAATGTAGGGTTAAATTTGTTATTGCTTCAAAGTTGATTGATGAAGTGGATTTGGATGTTGTACGACTTGATATATGTGGCATCATGTTGGGAAGTCCTTATCTTTATGATAGAAAAGCAGTCTTCTTTCGTCATGAGAAAAAATACCACCTTACTAAGGGGGGAGTGGAATATATTGTTAGAGCTCATGACATGAGGGTAAATACAACACTTGTTAGTGTAGGGAAAATGAAAAGACTCATAAATACTAACAAGAGATATGTACTCATGGTCGTAAGAGAGAAATATGTTGGGACATTCGACGCTTTCCCAAGATGTGATCCTTCCCATAAAAAGGAATTAATTGATATTGTTTCTAAGTATGATAATATTTTTCAGGAACCAGATGGGTTGCCTCCCAAGAGGGAAATCCAACATGAAATACATCTTCAGCAGGATTCTCCTCTTCCTAATGTATGCATGTACAGGATGACAGTTCTGGAGATGACAGAGATCAAGAAGCAAGTACATGGATAATTGGATCAAGGGATCATCAAGCCCAATTCATCTCCTTGTGGTTCTCCGATCATGATGGTGCCAAAGAAAGATGGCACATGGCGAGTGTGTGTCGATTACCGGGCCTTAAATAAAATCAAGGTGAAAAAATGATACCCTCTTCCTCGTATAGATGATTTACTTGATCAGTTAAAAAATATTGTTTATTTCACTAAGTTGGATTTGCACATTGGATATCATCAAATCAGGGTCGCAGAACAAGATGCATGGAAGACTGCCTTTAAAACCAAACAAGGATTGTTTGAGTGGTTAGTTATGTCATTTGGGCTTTATAATGCTCCGACAACTTTTATGCATGTGATGAATGATGTATTCAGGCCTTTCCTAGATGACTTTGTGATTGTATATTTAGACGACATTCTTATTTTTATTGAGACTTGGGATGAACATGTGAGGCATGTAAAGAAAGTATTGGATACTTTTCAAAGAGAAAAGTTGTATGTAAAATTGTCTAAATGTGAATTTGGCAAGATTTCACTTGTATACTTAGGTCATATTGTAGGAGGAGGACAATTAAAAATTGATCCTTCCAAAATTGATGTAATTGTAAGTTGGCCTAAGCTAAAAAGTGTAACCGAGGTTCGAAGCTTCTTAGGTGCAGTCCAGTATTGGAGGAGGTTCATTTCAAACTTCTCCTTTATAGAAGCTCCTTTTCATGCCTTAACCAGTGTGAAGAACACTTTTCAATGGGAAGGAAAGCAACAAAAATCTTTCGACACTTTGAAGGAGAAGATAAGTACTGCACCAATATTATCACTGCAAAATCTTCAACAACCTTTTGAGATCAATACACATGCCAATGGATACGCCATGGGTGAAATATCGATGCAATATCATAAGCTTATCTATTACCTCTAAAACTTTTAACCAAGATATTGTTAACTATCCTACATATGATAAAGAGTTGTATGCATTGGTTCAAAGCGTAAAGAAATGGAAGAAATACTTGTTAGGGAATGAAACAATCATACATACACATCACCAACCCTTACAGTATCTCCAAGCATGGACCAAACTGCAACAATATCGACACTACAGATGGATGGTTTTTCTAYAACAATTTCATTTATTAATAAAGTACAAAAAGGGTACAAGTAACAAGGTAGTCGATATGCTTTCTAGACCTTTTATTATTGCTTCTATTCTTTTGAAGAATACTTCTTTATCTCATGATAACTATGTAGAAAAATATGCCATCAATCGAGATTTCAAAGAATTATATGAGAATCTAACCCATGTGTTGGCCCTTGACCAAGTTTTGGAGACCCTTGGTCAAGTTTGACCTATTTTGGGACTTCGACAGCCTGTCGAAGGAGGAGTGCAGGACGAAGTAGAGATCGCAGGATCTCGACCCCTTTTTGGGTCCTTTTTTGGATTTGGGATTATGTAACGGGTACGATATGTCATCCCATGGGTTTACCCATGTTTAGGCCTATTTTTTAAAGTATAAATAGATGCTAAGGTGATGTAGTGAGCATATAGAGCAGTTACAAATGGCTAAGTGCTAGATCTATGTGATTGAAGGATTGTAAGTGCTTTGTGCATACTGTGTGAGATTTTCATAGCTAAGTGCAAGTCATTGTAAGAGGTTGTGGAAGGTTGTGTTCTTAGATATACCCAGGGAAGGAGGATCTAGCGAGCTACGCAGATCTCCTGTCCTATGCGGAGTAGGTTTTTGAGGCTCTGTGCATGTAACCTATTGAAGAATCTAATAAAGAAGAAGAGTTGGTGGACATAGCCCCAGGGTGGGGGTGAACCACATACATGTTGTGTTTCTCTGCTTTGTGTGATATCTTGATGTGTTTATATATTTACTTGCTAAGTTCTTTGATATAGACAAATATATTTATTTATGCTTTGTGTTAATGATGTATATGGATGTTAGATCTGACCTATGTGAATATTATTAGTGCCTGAATTTGTTAGATCTAACCTAATTCTCTATGATAAGTGCTTAGATACATCAAATCTAAATGAATGGTGTGATGCTCTGTTTTATCTGTGGAGTATATAGTGGTTAAATATTGATGAATTGTCGGTGCTAAGTGCTCTGTTAAGTATTACAATCATAGATCTATGTCCCAGCTAAGGTTGTAGACACCTGAGTCCTGCAACCACCCCTGCCTCTACCTTGGGTGAGACTTCATATGCTTCGTAGGTGTTGCCGAAAGGTCTGATAGTTAGGATTTTTTCGGTGTGTTGTTGTAGCGTTGAACCCTAGGTCTACCCCTGTGCCAACAAATGGTTCCATTGTCATGACCTGAAACTGTGATTGTTGGGAACTGAGGAAGAACAAGATTTGTGCAAAGATCCGACCTGAAACTGTGAAAGATCTGTACGTAGATTTGTTTCCCTAGTGCGCAGCATTCTTCTTGACCTATGAAGCTCTATGCCAAGAAAAGAGGTCAGATCTAAAGAAAAGAGGTAAGATCTGACAGCTTTGTGCTCTGGGAAAGGTAAAAGTGAGAATTTTTTATTAAGAGGTAAGATCTGCAAGCTCTGTGCTCTAATAAAGGTAAGACTATTGAAAATTTCTAGATCTGAAATCTTTGTGCTCTGTAGAAGTAAGATAAGTGGAAATTTTTGTTTCAAAAGTATGGATCTAGGTATGTTTGATAGATTCTATCCTAGCTTGAAAAATAGGGCACCAATAGATAAAAGAAGGTTTGAAATTTGTAGATCTAATAAGAATAGTGAAAGATATGTTATACCTATGCATAGAAAGAATGTTTGGACTAACAAATGGATGCAAGATCCTAGAAAGAACTTTTTGCAGGTCAGTTACTATGATCCTAACGCGCAGTATAGGAAGGGTTGGGGATCATTTAAAAGAAAGAGAGGATTAACCCTCTGTTACAGTTGCAGAAGCCTGGGAAATCTTGATAAGGAATGCCCTGGAAGAAGACCTAGTTGTCTTTGTTGCAAAGCTATGGACCATGAAGTATTGGATTTCCCTAGAATGATTGCTAGGCTTGAAGGAATGAACACGAAACAAGAAAACCCTAAGGCAGATCCAGAAATGGAAGAACCCTGGAAAGAATCAAAGAAAGTATTGCTATAGATTAAAGAAACCCTGAATGATCGCCGACATGTCAGTTTATTAGAGGTCTTCAAAGAAAAATAATGCCTTGAAGCAAGAATAGGAGACTTCGACATTTACTGTGTTCTAGATGAGGAAACACAGGTGAATATCATGACAAAAATAACTTGGGAACTTTTAGGGAAGCCTGTTATGACTCCTTCATTGGGAGGACTAGGTCTATTTAGAGGAAATCTGATAAACCTATGTGGAAAGCTCACTCAGATATCTATGAATTCTAATGAAACTTTGACAAAGGAAGATTTTGAGATTGTTAAATTTATTGAGAACAGCGCCCCATTTACCATGTTACTAGGAAAACCTTGGATTGAAAAAAATCAGGCCAGAAGGAAAGAAGAAGAAGAAGTTTTAGAGCAGAAGAAACAAGAGTTAAAAGATTTCATGACTAGAAGGATCGCACACTTGATTGAAGAACAGAAAAACAGATCAAAGCTATCTAACACCAGAGACCCGGATTTCAAAGTTGAAAGAACACTAGAAGACCCACAGAATATTGAAGTACTTGTTCCAGATAAAGAAGAAGTATCACCCTCAAATATTAGGAAAGAATCTCAACAGCGCGAAGTAACTATGCCAAAAGAAGATAAGAATCAGAATGGGAAAAGGCATACTGAGACGAAGCTCACTGGAAAGAAAGATAGAAAGCTAAGTAAGAAGAGAGCTAAATTCAACAAGTTACAAAAGGTTCCAGAGGGAACTTTGTAGAAGGAAAATTTTCAAAATTGGAGCTTCGTTGAGATAACAGAACAACGTCACATGGCACTTCACCAGGGCGAAGCAATATAGCCGTTGCGACTAATATAACCATTCGTCTGACCCTCCGAATGGGTAGAAATGCATTTATGGTTCGCCACCAGACCATTGGACCACGTCATAATGGATAGAACAGAGTTAATGAAGGCTTATTGACCATTGCAAGCAATCTGTTACCAAGTTATCTATTTATCCCGTTGCGCCATGCACCAAGAAAACTTTTGCTAACCGTGAATCTGAGCCCGCAAACTTGTTTATTTTACACAGTGATCATTGCGATATTTCCCTTTGTCCTGTTGCAATGTCTAAGTTACTCCTCGAACCCGATATTTCCAACCCCAAGCGTGTATGTCAGAGGAGTTCAGTGCTGCAGAGAAAATTTTCGAAGAATTTATGATTGACCTCATGACTGAAAGAGTCATGTCGATGTATGCAGGTATACAAGCTTCATTAGCAAGAACAGTGCAAGCCTCTTCGTCGACTTCTCACGAAGCCAAACCATCCCGTCCATCAACATAAAAGAGAACCAAGCATAAAGACGACCTCGCAAATGAAAAACTGATTCCAACCATATTGCCCGATTACATCCCACCTCTGGATAGTGTGGTGAATCGTGATAGTGTGCCAAGAGAATTCGAATACACCATAGTTACTGCGTACCTCCCGAAGGGGATACACGCAGTTTGAATAGAGAAGGATAAGATCATAGCGTTGAAATTCAGTGACCTCGACCTCAGAGATCGAAAGATCTAAGGTATTCTCACCCCATAAAAGTACCTAACAAGAACTAAGGGGAATAATTCGAAGATAATCCCCTAGTCATGGATGATGAATCTCGTGAAATCCACCCTGTTGAATGTCATGAAGATCCCACACTTCAGAAGACACCAGGAAGTCAACACCTGTGTCAAGTTTCTACTGTCATGTTACCATGGCGACTACTTATGGATAGACCTATGGATTATAGTTGACCCAACACTAATCCATAGGATCACAGGACTGAGTATGCAAGGACTCGACCTGCAAGACTTTTATCCAGGAAAAGCCGCAGATCACGCACTCGCACAGAAGATCAAGGATACATATGGCGACGTTGAGAAGGGAACAAGAGGTTACAAGGTATCTTCCATCCAGAGTGGCGCAGTGCACCTAGCATGTCAAATGATAGTTGGAAAGTTAGTAAGGAAGAACCTACCTATGCAGGTCACTGGCTTTGTCATTGACCTCGCAGGGAAGTGCGCGGAAGGCCTACAGATGAACTGGGTGAACTACCTAGTTAACTAGTTGGAACTAGATTTCCGAGAAGCACATGATCAGGGTTATGAATTTCATTTTAGTTGGCTCTTGGTCCTCATTGCATTTTTTTCCTGGGAGATGCCAGAAGGAGCGACCTTCCCTGACATAGAGTTGTTTGAACCGCTTGCCATGAAGTTCGCTACCCTGTGGTATTAAACTGATATGAAAAAATAGAGGCAATCGAACAAGGTGTTTCATACATACTACCTCCAGCTAAAATGAGCCATCGAAGTTGAGTCTCCCATGACTCCAAACACCCTACATAGGTTCTAACCATTAATGAATTTCAGTGCAGATCGACGCTTTATCTACATTACAGCGCGAGTAGATGAACATAAAGAGAAGCTCCAGTCAGATTACAAACTCACAGAAGGAGACCTTGAGGAGATCACTAAGGAATGGTCCGCTGACCTCCTTATACCCACCAACCCCACAGAGATATATAATTTTGACAGACCAGAGGACACTCATAAAGAACAAAATACACCCGGAACCAGCAGATAGAAGAAGACTAAGGAGGTCCAAAACTTAAGCAGCACCTCAGGGAAGACTTCTTCCATGTCACCTGACCAAGGAGGTGGTGATGAAGTAGAAGTTGAATAGAGACCAGGCAAAGTAACACCACCCAGAGACGAGGTTGACCCTTTGAAGAAGAGGAAGGTTCCCCCCCCCCGAAACCTTCTTCCTGGAAGAAATCGAAAGCCACCATGACCAAGATATAGACTTTCCTCACCTCCGATGATTTTGATTTCATCATCACAGCCCTAAACGATGCTTCACTGGAAATAACAGAGAAACAAGGAGTGAAGCAGGAAGAAATGTATGATAGGATTGAATTCAAACTCTGAGGGGTACAACAGGCCCTTCAGTCCAGTCGCGCAGTCTCCACTGTGCCTCTACCATTGGAAGAACCAGATTTGGAAGATAAGCCAACCCAACTCCACCGACTAGCTGATACAGTCGAAGCTCGCCTTCGACAAGTACAAGAAGAAACAGAACAAGCCACCCAGGACTTGAAGAAAGTACAAGGAGTACTTGTAGAACAACGTCAAGCTGCAAAACAGAAAAATATTTCTCTCCAAAAAAAGTTCGATGAAGAAAAAGCACAACTACAGCAAGGAAAAGAACAGTTGCTCGCGGAGCAACTCGAAGTGAAATAAGCGGTCAGTGGAGCACTTCGTTCTATGACAGTCGTAGTAATAAAGGCAAAGGATTGATTCACACAGCAAGTAGAGAAACTCACATAAGTTATCCAGCAGCTACAACAACGCATCGCAGACTTAGAGCTCCGCGCAGTGCCCGAGACTCCACAAGATGTAAGGGATCAAAGAGAAGCAACTGCTCAAAGCGCAGTTGAGAGAATAAAATACCTTGCTATGGAATGTAAGCAACTTACTGATCACAATGCCCAGACCTATGAGAAAATCATTGAGAATCCAGAACTGAAGGCACTGGAGTCGCAGCTCCAAGAGGCGAAGTATCAAGCCAAAATGATACAAGAACAGCTAAAGCCCTTGTCAACTGTGAAAAGAATGAAGCACTCCCAAAATAAATGCATTGCCCAACAACAGATCCAAACTATCCAGAGCATATTTATGGAAGTAACTTAGAGGCTCCAACTTGTACAAGATAAGGCTTACCAATTTTTCACAGAGGTCGAAGGCTAAGGAGAAAAACTCGAGAAGGTTGTCACTACAGCTGAATAGCACCTAGAGGGACCTATGAATGAGGTAGTAATACAAGAGTTCGTTTCACAAGAGGCCATCGCACAGTATCAAGTTGAAGCATCTCGAGCCAAGCTCGAGGCTTTCGAAGCATAACTACCCAGATCAGAGTGACTCAGAACGACTCACAGGTGAGTGTTGGGGGCTTTTTGGCCCTTGACCAAGTTTTGGAGACCCTTGGTCAAGTTTGACCTATTTTGGGACTTTGACATCCTGTCTAAGGAGGAGTTCAAGACGAAGCAGAGATCACTGGCTCTTAGCCCCTTTTTGGATCCTTTTTGGGATTTGGGATTATGTAATGGGTATGGGATGTCAGCCCATGGGTTTACCCATGTTTAGGCCTATTTTGTAAAGTATAAATACATGCTAAGGTGATGTAGTGAGCATATAGAGCAGTTACGAATGGCTAAGTGCTAGATCTATGTGATTGAAGGATTGTAAGTGATTTTTTCATACTATGTGAGATTTGCAGAGCTAAGTGCAAGTCATTATAAGAGGTTGTGGAAGGCTACATGCTTAGATCTACTCGGGGAAGGAGGATCTAGCGAGCTACGTAGATCTCTTGTCCTATGAGAAGTAGGGTTTTGAGGCTTTGTGCATGTAACCTATTGAAGAAGCTAATAAAGAAGAAGAGTTGGTGGACGTAACTCCAGGGTGGGGTTGAACCACGTACATGTTGTGTTGCTCTGCTTTGTGCGATATCTTGATGTGTTTATATCTTTACTTTCTAAGTGCATTGATATAGATAGATAGATTTTTTTATGATTTGTGCTAATGATGTATACGGATGTTAGATCTAACCTATGTGAATATGCTTAATGCCTGAATCTGTTAGATCTAACCTACTTCTCTATGATAAATGCTTAGATACATTAGATCTGAATGAATGATGCAATGCTCTGTTTTATCTGCAGAGTAGATAGTGGTTAAATATTGATGAAATGTCGGTGCTAAGTGCTCTGTTAAGTATTACAATCATAGATATGTGTCCTAGATAAGGTTGTAGACACCTAATTCCTGCAACCACCCTTACCTCTACCTCGGGTGAGACTTCATCTGCTTCGCAGGTGTTGTCGAAAGGGCCGGTAGTTAGGGTTTTGTTGGTGCGTTTTTGTAGTGTTGAACCCTAGGTCTGCCCCTGTACCAACACCATGGTGCACAAGTAGAGAAATATTGTCTGCAGGGAAAACTACTCTATCATCTTGGAAAGCCATGTATTCCTACAAGTGAACGAGTCCATGTAATACGAGAAGCTCACACTTATCTTGTGTCTGGGAATTTTGGGGTAGGAAAAACTATGGCTCATTTGAAAATGTTTTGTTACTGGCCTCAAATGAAAGAAATTATAACTAAATATGTAAAGGGGCATGTGATTTTTTCTACTTGTAAGCCCACTAATAGAAAACTAGGGCTATACTCACCACTTCCTGTTCCATCCCATCCATGGGAAAGTATCTCCATGGATTTTCTAGCGGGTTTACCAATGACCAAAGGGGGTCATGACTATTTGCATGTTGTAGTGGATAGGTTCAACAAGATGTGTATCTTGATTCCATGTAAAAAGAATATCACTGTTGAGTAGAGTGCTAATCTATTCTTTCAGTATGTTTGGGTTCACTTTGGGTTACCCACATCCATTATCTCGAATCGAGATACTCGATTCCTTGGGGAATTTAGGACTAGCTTGTGGAGAATGATGGACACCAAATTGAAGAGGAGCATTGATTCCCATCCATAGACCGACGGAAAAACAAAGGTGGTAAATAGAACAGTGGAACTTTTTCTTCAAGGCTACTGCAACAAGCATCCCAAGTTATGGGATGAATAAATACCCTATGTACATCATGTTTACAATTGATATTTACATTCCTCCACTTAGTGTTCACCTTTTGAGACATGTTTCGGGTACCTACCCAAGGTTCCTTTGGACTTGATGTATGGGAGAGATGTCGATGTGAATGAAGAACGAACAGAGGACAGATCCCACAATTTTATCTAGAGGATCCAGCAAGTACACCAAGCAGTCAAGGAACAGTTGGAGAAAAGTCAAGCATAGTATAAATCTCGACATGACAAGCACAGGGTTGATCATCAGTTCTAGGTTGGAGACCGGGTATGGATTCACATCAGCAAGGAGAGATTGAAGGGTGAAGGAAAGAAACTCAAGTCCATTCGTTATGGACCCTTCACTATCTTGGAGAAAAGTGGTACCAATGCTTTTCGTATAGATCTTCCACCTTATATGCAGATTTACTCAATTGTGAACGTAGAGAACTTGAAAATTTTTTAGCCTCCCATGATCATGGATCAAGATGAGGAAGTTTCAATACCTTCAGTTGATGAGTTTTCTCTTGAGTACTTGGATGATTTATGGGAATATATCATCCTTGACAAAAGGATGAGGACTTCATTCAGGGGTGATGTTTATTATCTTCGAGTAGGCTTAAAGGGAACACATCCAAGCAAGGGAAAGTGGATAGAGAAGGACAAAGTGAGGGGAATCTTCCCTCACTTATCTGTTGATTGATGAAATCTTTTGGTGGTCCAAAAAATCTCTCAGTGGGAAGGCATGATCCAAAAAGGATCCAAAGAAGGCTAAGAACAAGTTAGAACTCGTAGAGGAAACTCAAGATGCTCAGAATGGCCTCAGCAGATAGATAAATGGAAAAAATTCAAAGTTCCCAAAACTCAGTGAAAATGACATTATCGCAAAGATATCATTGCAATATTTGTAACGACGCAAACGGATCGTCAAATAGAGTTACGGATTGAACAATATTCAGGGTCAAAGTTTGATCAACCTAGCCTAGTCAATAGGGGGATGAGTCAGCATTTGTACTGCTAACGTTAGCATCCGTACAATACAGATGGAAGGAGTAGAATTTGACATGTGTCATGATGACATCAGCATGACGTCAACATGGTGACATGGAAGCACTAGAGGCTGCCATGTGTCACCCAATTTTAGCCTTTCCATATCGATCCATGGACCAATAGGATTGTGCCACTTAAGAGTTGAGTCCTCCAAGCCCGAGGAAATGAGACACGAATGTGGTATGGCATGGGAACGAATTTCAAGGCAGTACAACCATTAATTACATGTTTCAAAGGGGCACGAAAACTGAGATGAATTTCTTCTTAGGCCTGGGAGTACCAGATTCAGATCGAGGCGTGCAGACAGTCATTTTTGGGTAATTCAACGCCACGAATTCAGTGGTGCTATCTGTTTTCTAATCTGAGTATTATTTTTGTATCTTGATTTCAAAATGAGGTATATTTATGTATTTTGCCAAATTCTTTTGTTGAGTTAATGAAAAATCCTACCCATTTGAGAGTAGGACCCGGAGATGTAGTCCACTAGGGACTAACTCTGTTATCAAGTTTTTGTGTTCATATTTGATGCTTATGTCTCTTCATTATTGAGCTTTCCTTCTTTAGTGATGAACTTTAATTTATGATCATTTAATGCAATTCTTTATAAGTCAATCGATGAAAAGATCCTGGATCATATGTAGTGCCACACAAATACTTGAAGACCCTATTTATAGTTTCCCAATATTCCTTCCCTAGTTTTGACATACACTTGCTCAAAACGTCCACTACATGGGCAATATCCATTCTAGTAAAAATTATTACATACATTAAACTTCCAATATTACTATCATATGAAACATGGTACATATCTACTTCATTTTCACAGGTCTTTGGATACTGATATGAAAATAACTTTATAGCTACAAGAATAGGGACCTTGACTAGTTTACATTCTTGCATATTAAACCTTTAAAATATTGTGTCAACATATTTTCTATGATTGAATCAACCAAAGTTTTCTATTTTCCAAATCTCTTTTAATTTCAATGTCCAAAATAAAAGTTACAACACCGAGATCTTTCATATAAAATTTAGAAACAAATTTAGTTTTGACATCCTTGATGATTTCCTTTTTTTTTCCAATTAGCAATATATCATCAACATACAAGACCGCATAAATAAAATTATCACCAACTATTTTTTACTACAACTAATGATCAACTTTGATTCTTGAGAAACCAAGTCCCATTGTATAAGTATCAAAATTTTGATACCACATTCTTGGATATTGTTTTCATCCATACAGCCCGAGATTTTTAGCTTGCAAACCAACTCTTTCTTTCCCTTCACTACAAACCTTCTATCTATTTCATGTTTCGTGCATATGTGTTCTTCAAGATCTCTATATAGGAATGGTATCTTCACATCCATTTTTTCTACTTCAAGATCAAAAGAAGTAGCAACAAAAAAATGAAATCCAATAGAAGTTAGTTTAGCAAGAGGAGAAAAAAATTCACCAAAATCAATTCTTGTACCTCGAAATATCCCTTTGCTACTAAGTGAGTTTCATAATTCTCCACTTTGCCTTATAATTCAAATTCTTCTTAAAAACCCCCATTTTCTACCAATCGATTTTATTCCATATGGAAACTCAACTATGCCACGCCTCATTCTTATCCAAAGCAACCATTTCTTCAACCATGGCCTTCTTCTAGAGTTTATTTTCATTTGAATATATTTCCTCCCTAACAGTTATGGGATAATCATCAATAATAGATAAAGCAAAACTAGATTGAAATCAAGTGGAGTATACCTTTCTTGTTTCCTTATTTCCTTAACCAATCTCCTCAAAACTGGACGATAAGGTTCTTGTTATTTTGGTTCATATTCTTATGTTAAGTCAAATTCTTCATCATCCAACTCAAACTCTATTATATCTGATTATTCTTCCCTTTGTAGGAATTCCTATTTAGGAACATCTTTAACCTCTCTAAAAACAACATCCCAAATATAAACAATATTCTTAGGTTCCAAAATTTATAACATTTTATACCAACTTTATCGCTAGTAAAGATACATTTTTCATCTTTATTATCCATCTTATTCCTATTTTCTTTTGGAACATGTACATAAGCATCACAAAAAAAACAATTGAGGTGTTTAAGAGAGGGTTTTTAACTAGTACATGTCTCATGCAATTTTTTGTCAACCAATGTTGATGAGGGTGATTGATTTACCAAGAAACATGTAGTATCTATTTCCTCTACCCAAAATTCATGTCCTAACACAATACTACTGAGCATGCTCCTTGCCTTTTCCATTGACATCCTATTCATTCTTTCTGCAACCCCATTTTATTAAGGTCTGTATGGGGTAGTGTTTTTCCTTGATATTCCACACTTATTAAATAATTCCTTGAATTTCTTCCATAGAGCTCTCCACCATTATATATCCTCAACACCTTTATTTTCTTTTTTGATTGTTTCTCTACAATATCCTTAAACTCTTTGAATTTATCAAAGACCTCATATCTCGTTTGAAGGAAATGAATCCATGTTTTCCTTGATAACCCATCCATGAATGAAACATAATACACATATTTAATTAATTATGCAACAAGCACAAGTTCAAACACATAATTGTGTATCAACTCTAAGATTTCGTTTTCTCTTATAGCACCGGATGAGAATATTACTTGATTATATTTTCCATATATGCAATGTTCACAAAAAATCAAAAACTAGTTTGAAATTAGACATACCTTCAACCATACCTTTACCATGTAATTCTCAAAGGCCCTTCTCTCCAATATGTCCCAGTCTTTGATGTCATAGCATTGTATTTCCTTTAGAAACAGTAGGGGTTTTATCTTCTTTATACCCTAATAATCTCACTCTGATACAAAATGTAGGTTGTAAAACTTTGAATTGAAGAAATGCATAAAAATTCTTAAGGAAAATATAGAGAACAACAATGACATACATAGTGCATGGATATTTACTCTAGAAACCCTTAACTTGAAAAACTAGCAGACCTTAGAGTTGTACCTCTCTCTTCTCATTATATTAACTTCACCATTCATAATAAAATTTATAGGTATTCCATGGAACAGAAAACCATAATCCATTAACTTGGACTAGATTACAACCCTAATTTCTTAAAGAAATTTAGATTACAGTGGGCCCAAAAAACCAAAACAGGCCAAAAAGCATAACAAAACAACCAAAAAAATTTGCAAAGAATATAACACATTCTCAACAACATTGATCTTATTTTCTAAAATAATTTCATATAACTTGGTTAAAATGGAGATAATTATGATGGTCCTATAAATAGAGTGATTGTTTTCATACCCCCTTTTTAAAATATTAGGTACAATGAGGCTTTAAGTCCAAGTTTTAGGGAATCCCTTCTTGACTACTAAATGGAAGAGCTTGTGGATGTGAGTAATAAGGATAGGCCCTCAAATTTTTGAAGATTTCTTCTTTGTATCCTTCTACGTCCTTACCTTTCCCAAAACTCTATGTCTTCTATAGAAAAACTTCTACCTCTATAGAAAGAGTTTGAATGTTTTCCATGACAAAAAGGGATTCATAAAGATTTTTAAAAGCAATTTCATTCTAGTAAGGTAATCATATTATTTTCTTTAGTTTTATGATCTAGAATTGCCTCTATAACTTCTTAGGATATATCTTAGAGAGGTGCAAAAACTTCACTTTCTTTATATTTATATAGTACGCGTTTATACTTTTAACCAAGGCTATGTACCTAGTTATCTTGTTAAATTTTAAGGACTTATTAGAAGCATCCCTAATGACTTTTCTAACAATCTTACACTCTTTATCATACCAAGGGTTGCTCATTCTATTTTCATTTTTGCATGACACCTCGATAGAGAAGTTGTTAATGAAAGTAGAGAGAGTTTCTGATAAAAGTATTCAATATTGTTGGTGTTTCATAGGAGATTAAATTCATTATTTAAATCCTTTAGAAAAGATCAACTCTATTTTTTAGAAGATCAAATGTTTTTTATTATTAAAATTATCTTTTATTGAACTATATATATTATTTTAGAAAATAAAAATTATCTTTCATTATTATCAAATAAAATTAAATAAATAAAACACATATATACATTAAATATATTTTTATAAAAAAAAAATGTTGTTAAAAAATTAAAAAATATAAGTAAAATATTAAACATTATTTTAAAATACTTTATTATTAAAAAAATTACAATTTATTTATAAATAAATAATGTAAAAACCAAAAATATATAATGAAATATTTTGATAATACCATAACTATAATCAATAGAAAATATAACTTCTTCAACAACAATTTTGACCTTACCTTTTAACCACCTTCACACATTATTATATTAATTTATGATACGAATGGACCATATAAACCCTTTAAATAGATTGTAGTGACCTCTTACTAATAATGATAATGTAATTCCCTGGATGTGGGTGTCCATCTGGATGCCTCAACCAATCCCCTCAGCACGCATCGTGTTGTCCAGACATGTGCCACCTCATCTCCCCTTCATGCACTTTAACTGTCCTCGTCCCTCGAGACACAGCTTCATTACTCCCCACATGGCTCTCTCTCCCCACTTGTGCAGCCTCTGTATGCTCCTTCAGTTCACATGCTCCTGAAGCCTAGAAATCTTAATGGCGCCGGATTTGACACCCCCTCATCTCGACGCTCTTCTCTCGGCCACCCACGATCCCTCCTCTCGTTATCTCCTTTCCTCCTATGTGAATTGGTTCTATGCTCTTCATAAATGGCGTCCCTCTGCTCTCAGAGTAAGGTGGTGGCTCTCCTTCCTCACAGCACCAAAAATTCTCAATTTCTCTCTCATGCCTCCTTACAGGCGTGCCACCCCCACCTTGGGGTGAAGTGGTTGTGGTAGGCGAGCCTCCACAGTTCCTCCTCTGCCCCTCTTGGCCAACCAAGATGGGTACGATCATTTGGTTCTGGTCTCGCTGCGACAACTTCTTGATGATTGGGAAGATGAAGTCTCGGGCTCCCTCTCGACATCCCGTCGCACCTCCAGGAATCGTCAGATCTACTGGGTCATCAAAAAACTCCTTGATCGCACCCTCCTCAGCCTCCCAGGCATCCTTTTTCCAAGCCCCTCTAGCTCACCTCGCTCACCCCACTCCCCCACTTCTTGTCCTCCTCCCTCTTCTCCTCCCTCCCCCAACACATTTCCTCCTCCCTTTGTGGCCCACCCTAACACCTCGGCGCCTCAAGAGGCTCCCAACATTATATTTGAGGCAACTTCTCCAGGAACGCAAAGCTCATTGACTGCTCCAGGCATGCATAACTTGTTGACTTCTCCAAGCATGCACAGATCATTGAAGGCTCCCTTCATCAAAAGTGCAGGCCACCCAGTCAAGAATCCAAATTCGTACAGCTCCATCTCCTCTAGGGACAACGATAGTGATTTTGGTGGTTGCCCAGTTATTGAAGAAACTCCTCCGGATGGCCTCTGTTCTTGATGTTCAGGCCTCTGTTCTATTTTCATGTTTTTTTAGCATTTTCAAGTTTTTCTAGTCTTTTGTCAACAAACACACAGATAATTAAACTCAAGTTTTTGGTAAGGCTGGTTTCCCACAAAGGGCAGGCATAATTCTCAAGTCCTACCCTACCTAGTTTCCCACTAAGGGCAGGCCCAATTTTTGTCCTCTCAGGGAAAATCACTGTGTTTTTTACTGTATTTTTTTTGTATTTTAATAGATTACCACCTAAAATTTAAAAAAAATAATAATGATATTGTAATAAAAAAAAATAGTATTTTTTAAAAATTAAAATAAATATATAAATTAATAATTAATCCATTTATTATTTAAAACCAATCTCTTTTTGTTTCATGGATTTTAGGAAAATTTTTTACATTGTTTC
Source organism: Picea engelmannii (assembly GCA_009831015.1). Classification (NCBI taxonomy): domain Eukaryota; kingdom Viridiplantae; phylum Streptophyta; class Pinopsida; order Pinales; family Pinaceae; genus Picea; species Picea engelmannii. Next base: position 83,610 of record ML829719.1, read on the forward strand.
TAGGATCAACCTTTGGAATAGGTTAGAAGAGCTAAAAGTTCCCTCCGAGCTCAGAGTTGTTGCAACAAGATTGTATGAGAACGTTATTGCCATGTTTAGGAGAACTAAGGGTTGGTCAGAAGAAATTAACTACAATATAGAAGTCAAGCAAGGTTGTCCCCTATCCCCTACCCTTTTTATCATTTATATTGACAAGTTAAAAGATTGTTTGGAAGTCACAGGTTATGTTGGACCAACTCTTGCTAGTATAGTAATCATCCCTCTTCTTTATGTCGATGATATTTTTCTTATGGCAAGGAATCCCTATGACCTTAGTAAGAAGCTTAGAATCTTTAAGGACTTCTTCTCTATTACATCTATGACTGTGGACACTGAAAAAACAAAGGTTATGATCATTAAATCCAACAACATCACCTATGATAATTGTAAGTTTTAAACCTGTGAATTAAATAAATGCATATAGATTCTTAAGTAAAACAAAAATTAATCAATGGCTCATTCACATAGTACATAGATATTTATACCAGAAACCCTCAACCGGGGAAAACCTTTCTTATATTCATTATATCAAATTTCACCTATCATCATACAATATATACAATGTTTTTAGGTATTCCATAGATACCAAAACCCTAATCCCTTAATCCGGGATTAATTTAGAAAACCGCTAAAAATAGCAAAAAACAGCCCAAAAAAAACATTTCGAGGCACTGCCCTGAACACTGCGCATAACCAGGGGGGCATACCTACCCCCCCTGGCAGCCCCCTAGGAAATCGCCCGGTGCACACAACACAAAGAGAACTACTACAAGGGATCGTCAAATTCAATTGTCGAATCTTACACACCCACACACACCCATGCAAAGAATATAACACATACCCAAATTTCTCCCACTTGTTCTTTTCTTTGCATCCAGGGGTCCACACGATTATATATAGTCAACAATCCAGGGAAGCAATGCCCATTGTTACT
>ML829719.1:108926-140656 GCA_009831015.1 Picea engelmannii
TATAGAACTCACAAATAAATAATTTTGTTATTTAAATATGAAATTAATACCTTAAAATTTAATGCCATCTGTCTTTGAAGTTTCTATTAGCTAAGATTTATTACATTTTTATGGTTGTTAAAATGGTTATAATTTATGAAGTGCAATTTTCTTTTTTGAGTTACTTTTTCCACTGGTTTTTGGTGGCATGTTTTTAAATTTTCGATTAATCTAGAATTTTTTTTTGAGCCTCTAGATTGGTTTAAAATGGGGCAAAAACCGCTGTGGTAAGAGTCCGAAATGCATAGAACATTGATTCATGCAAAACTCAAACTACTCTTGAAAATTTGACCAGATTCAGACCCATTTTTTTGCCTGAAAAACAAAACTCAGTAGGAAAGATTGCTCCCAAATTAACTTAATCCATAATTTATTAATAAAAAATTGACACAAAGTATTTTAATTATTTCATTCTGGATGAACTACGATAGAATATGACGATATTACAAACAAATTTCATTGAATTTAGTCATATTTTTGGATTTTTAAAGATTTTGATTTCATTCATATATTTGGATTTTAAAATTGGAATGGATTTCCAATTTTAAAAATTTTGGCCAGATTTTAAAAAATATAATAAAAAAGAAAGGTATTTACTTTAAAAAAAAATATGATTTTCAATCAAACGATCTCGCTGAACATTTTAAAATTTGGATGGATTTTAAAAAATAAAAAGAAAGGCATTTACTTAATTTTTTTTTGATGATTTTGAATCAAACAGAGCTGGTGAAAATGAGCGCCGTTCAAATGTCCCTTGTCTCGCGGTTCCATAGACATAAATATGTTTATAAATTTCAATGGACTCATAAAAAAACTTCATTTAATATTTTAATGTTGGAATGAATAAAAGCTGGTCGAGGGGCTTTCATTCTCAAAGANAGCGCCGTTCAAATGTCCCTTGTCTCGCGGTTCCATAGACATAAATATGTTTATAAATTTCAATGGACTCATAAAAAAACTTCATTTAATATTTTAATGTTGGAATGAATAAAAGCTGGTCGAGGGGCTTTCATTCTCAAAGAGAATATTCCTTCGTTCATAAATATAAAATTGTTTATGGTACCAAGATTTTTCAAAACGTTATTTATGGTTAAAAAATGCTTGGATCAATTTATTTAATATAATATAATATTTAAAGTCAAATGAGACTATTGAAGTCGAGTCCTTAGCATAAGGGCCATGCAATACTTATACAGTTTCATTTTAAAAGTGAAATGAGATAGAAGGTAGACTTTGATTAGTATTTTAAAATATTTTAATATTGTCCCATTAAAAATTGAGTTGATTTTCCTTACCTATATTGTCGCATTAAAAATTGAGTGGATTTTCCATTAAAATATTCTAATATTGTCCCATTAAAAATTGAGTTGATTTTGATTTTCCTTCTCTAGGTTATTATTTCTTTATTATGTTAACTACAATATCCTTGTAGCATATTGAACCTTGGAGAGATTATGGGCGTTAGTCAAATATTTCAGTTGAGATATTCATGCATGAAGATATAGATAATATTGTTTACTATGTTCACATATCACATTTTCCTTTAATATCCTTATGCTTGCATAAGGATGGGTTTTTTCTTACATTGAAATCCCAAAAATAATTAGGAACCCAATATAAGTGACATTTTCAACTAATATGTGAGCTTGTTTTTATTAATTTAATTTCAAGTATTATATCCAATGAAAAATAATTTTGTTTTTACTAATTTCATTTCAACTATTATATGGAATGAAAAATAACTAAAGGATATTTTGAATGACTACATCATTAATTTCGAATCTTATGTTTGAAGATGTCCTTGGGATTGTGCCTCAAACTGAGTGGTGATTAAAAGTCTCTAGAATGATGAAGTTAAATAAGTAAAAAGGATATTGATTAGGTTATAGATGAACATCCTAGTTTAGATGACTGAAAATGAGATCAATAATATGATGAAGATGGTTATGATAGAATTGAAATTCAAAATGTTGGAGTGGTTAATTAAAAAGGAAAATTAAATCCTAATGAAATTTGAGGATGTTGGCAAGGAGATAAATACCACTGAAAATAAAAATACAACACAAAATCACTTTGATTAGTAATATGTAAGTTTTTTTTTACTAATCTAATTTCAACTATTATATCGAATGAAAAATACCTTTGTTTTTACTAATCTCATTTCAACTATTATATGGAATGAAAAATGACTAAAGGATATTTTGAATGGCTACACCATCAACTTCAAACCTGATGTTTGAATATGCCCTTGGGATTGTGCCTCAACTGAGTGGTGATTAAAAGTCCCTAGAATGATGAAGTTAAATAAGTAAACATGATATTGATTAGGCCATGGATGGACATCCTAGTTTAGATGACTACAAATGCGATCAATAATATGATGAATATGGTTATGATAGAATTGCAATTCAAAATGTCGGAGTGGTCAATTAAAAAGGAAAAGTAAATCCTAATGAAATTTGAGGATGTTGGCAAGGAGATAAATACTATTGAAAATAAAAATACAACACAAAATCACTACATGAGGTTCATAACTATGATTCCACAAATACATATATCTACCTGGAGGATAGAATGGATAAAGAAAGGGAAGGTGATGGCATTCATGCTCAAACTCATGAAAAAGAAAAGGGAATAACCGAAATCCCTCTATGGATTGACGATAAGTCCACTGGACTTAAAATTGAAAGAAACCACTTTGGATTTATGGAAGGAAATCGAATCCATGATAACAACAGTGGATGATTTGCGACTAAACAACCATAGGAAGCTAAAATTCATTAATGATATAGGAATTAAATTAGGAGAGGGGGATTTAGATAATATATTGGTTAGAATACAAGGACACAACAAACAAAATGGCATTTAAACCTTGGAAATATGCCTTAAAATAAGTCAGATAGAAAATATATGCTTTACAAAATGCATATACATGGTTAGAAAATCACTCTCGAGAAGATATATGACCTTCTTCAGAGGGCGAGGTAAGAAAATAAAACACAATGATTGAGGAAATTGTTAATTAGAGCTAGATAAAAGAAAATTAAGTTGAAAGAACAAATAAAAAATATTAGAACTTGGGTAAATATAAAAGACACTTAGCTAGGGGAAAGCAAGATGGTTCTACCTAAGGAGGTGAGGTATATTATCCTAGAATAGGACAAGAAAAAAAGTAGGGAAAAGGATAATATAATCAAAGGAGTGAAGGGAAAATTAGGATGAATACACAATAGAGACAACAATAGGCTTCTTGAGAGATATCATGGGGTAGGCCCAATTCAAATAACATAAAAGCATGGGTAAACAACTGAGCCAAGAAGGTAGAGAATGATTGTTGAAGGCCACACTCTATAACTAATTAATGGGACATGACTCAAATCCTATGATACAAAAGGAGGTTAAGGGGGTGCAAATGGTTCATTCATGAGGGTCTTACATGCATCCACCAAGATGAAACAATGAAAGTGTGGGTGTTAGTGAAGCAAAGAAACAAGTTAGGTCGACCATCCTTTCGAATGGAAAAGTCAAGATTAATTTTTTTATTAAAGGCATAATTTGAAAATAGGGAGACATCTTGCATGGCGAAAGGAGAAATGAAAATAATGGTATGGAATTTTAGGGGACAACATTGGAAGAGGGGTCATGATTTGGGGAAACTAGAAAATAGACATGACATCATAGTACTGGTTTAAACTAACGAACATAAAGCTTACAAAATTCATGACATCATACTACTAGTTTAAACTCATAAACATAAAGGTTACAAATTTTTTGATACAATTGATTTACTGAATATGAAAACAACTTATTCATAAGCTAGATATCCAAAATAAATAGGACAACATAAAAGAATCCATACTGGTTAAAATAATGTATTGAATAAGTAATATGGGAAATAAATTATTTACAATCTGATTTGATGGTATACTTATATTCATTGACTAGTCACAATGGTTGATGGGTCATGTCTCTTTATTATGATATAAAATATGCTTTGAGGATATCTAGGTTCATTACATTAGCTATCCATTCAAGACACTTTGTCCTCAAAGCATTTTATGGATAAATTTATGTCTTTATTTTGGATTATAATGTCTTCTCATGATTCTTCGTACTTGAAACTCTTATTGTTTATGATAGGAGACAATATGGGTTACAAAACAATGGGCATACTTGTCATATTGTAAAATTTTCAAACCACCCTAATTCATTTTTTTATAGAATTGTGTGGATGCGATTTATTTGATATGGGAAATGATGAGATTCCACATTTTGGAATTCTCTTCAATATAATAGGATCTTAAGTTATTTTCTCTTATCGACTTCATATTTGGTTAGTTTGTTGAATACTATGATGATTATAGCACCTCTCTATGGGACACTATGCAATAATAGTTACACATTTAAATACATATTCCTTAAGAGCTTTGTTGTGAACATAATTTTACTACTCTTTAAATGGAATAACATAGAACATAAAAATAACTCCTTTACATTTTCCAAATCACAATTCTTACAAATTTAAACAATTTTTTGATGAAAAATTTAAGTAAGAAATTAGTACCATCATATCTTCATTTTAATATTTAAAAATTTAAATATAAATATAACAAATAATAAGAAAAATACCCCCTCCTCGATTGAATTTGATCAATTGCAGGGTAGTTTAGTGAGTTGTAGGAATATGCCTCCAAATCCTTATTTTACCACTTTTCCAGAGTGGAACAAAATCATCCTCGTAACCAACTGGAAGCCTAACTAGCTTCCTAGCTCCAAGAAACCTTTCAGTTTCTTGGCCATTTGTTCCTATGACTCTAAGAGAAATAAAACAAAATATGCTCCAATAAAATTGTCACAAGAAAATATTTCTTCCAAGAATTATCCAACCTCTAAACCTCCTTCCCCCCCTCCTCAACACCACTTCCTCATCTCTATTTATCAATTTTTCGTACACACCCCATCCAAGTCTCCTAAACCACCCTCATTAATAGACATAAACCTCCACTTCTAAATTTTTGCAAGAAAGTTATTTAAAGTAAAATACTAAATGAATTACATAAAATAACAATAAAATATGATGCAAAGTTTTTCTTCTCATGCTAGCTTATAAATTCAACTTGACAAATTTTTCCAAAATTTATGACAAACCACCATACCCATTTGATTCATCATACTGAGAAACAATCAAATCAACGAAGGTATTTAATGATACAGTATATTCATGTACAGAATATAATTTACATAATCATTAAACCATTAATTAAACAATTAATAACCTAGTTTAGTAATTAATACATCAAGTAATTTTACTAGCATACATGTACAATGCATGTGTCACAGATAGCGTACACATAGCTTGCATATGTACTAGTGATAAAAAAACACTACCTTTATTGCATAGTTCCCGTATGTTCATATCAAAGCATCCATGATGGTAAATCAAGCAAATGTATCATCTAGTAATCTTAAATAAACAATTACAATAAATCATCAATCATTGATCATCACAATGAAAAAATGTCAAAAGTGAATCAAAATACACATTCTAAAGCCCCCATGGTGTAGGGAAGTCAGTGATGGAGTGTACTGTTAAGGTACTCCGTTATGTGAAGTCACCAGGTCAAAACCCCTACTTACCTTGTGTGTCACGTATGGGGCATCGTGGGCACACCTGGATGTTATAGTGGTAGTAGTCGGATAACACGACCCTATGTCACGTGAGTACATGCTCGACCAGTTGTGTATTCCACCAGACACAAAAAAATAAAAATAAAATATAAACATTCTAAATAATATAGTAGGAACCAAGGAAACAATATTGGTACACCTAATCTCCATGAAGAATTCTCAACTAGCTTCATATCATTCTTCCTCCATAACCTACTTCCATCTTCTACATCCTATCCTTTCCTCCGCTGGACTATGTTGGAGTATCAACTACCTTTACCTAACCCTAGATAGAACCCATAAGTGAAATTTTCAACTATCATGGCCAAGCTTCCCTAGAAGGTATCTAGAAATCACAATCACATGCATAGGGGAGTGTGGATTAAGAAATCCCTACCATCACTCTAAGTTTCATAGGATAAATAGTGGGTGATACCTCTACTACTCCTAAGAGAACTAGGGACATGATACTTGGCGGGTAATACATCCACCCTTACTGATAAATCTAGGGTCAACACCCTATATCAATCATACTATGCAACTATTTTTCTTAGAGTCAATTCATCGAACAATCACTTTGGGAAAGTTGTGTGTCTTGTCAAAACCACACTTTACACGTATCATAACAATATTTGAAATCATAAATTAAATCATAAGTAAAACTTCTAGTATACACTATCTTCCTGATGTCTACAACATCCAAGTTACCTTAGTACTACAGTAATTTGTATATTACATAGCTCCTTAACTTGTAAGTTATCTCACCAATAACTCATATCCATAAAGATACATCACAAATTTCATATGATAATCCATATCATATGATGTTCAATTAATAAATGTATGTTTATTTACATAATGCCTCACATATATTATACATTCACAATATAATTTTGAACTGGTATCCACATTTTAATTTTCATGTTTAAACAAATCACATCACTATCATCTGTTAGAAAAACATGATCGCAGAGCAATAAAATAAAACAAATGAAGAAATAAAACACATAAGATACACAATACAATAGAGACACATATATACGTGGTTCACCCAGTGTGGGCTACGTCCACCAGAGAAATTTTCAGGTCCTTCCTTTATTATTATCCAACAAATGAAGGGATACAACCTACAACACACACATTGTAACTTGTTCTTCTTTCTCTCACAGTATCCTCACTCAAAATACAATATTCACAATGATACATAGTCACAATACATTTCCCTCATAAAAGAGGGTTTCCTTCTAGGGAAAAAAACCCTAACATAACTTCTATCGTTAGATCTGCGACCTTATAATGAACGGTCCAGATCTACAATGAAATTAAAATATACATTTACAAGGAAATTTTTCCTTCCGGGGCTTCGCCCCCAAACCACCACCAGGGGCCCACTTTCCCCTGGACCTTGTAGAGGGGGTATTTCCCCTTTGCACTCCCTTGCGTGGAGGATTGTACATTCTTCCAGGGTGTAAAGTCTTCATGGGGTATAAACACAACTGAAAACAAAGACCTCTAAATCATGAAGATAATCAGGCTCCATAACCAACAATGTCCCACTTGGAGACTAATCTCAATAACTCCACTGCTGTTGTATATGTTGGACTATGATCCTTCATGGACCTGGAAAATTTCTCATCTTCATATTTATTCTTGAAGACCTATTGAAACTGAGAAGGAACTCAATTTATCCCTAGTTACTCCCTTTGTTAACATGTCTGCAGGATTCTATATAGTGTGTATCTTTTCCAATTTAAATGTCCATCTTCCAAGACAGATCATATGAAATGGTACATGAGTTGTATATTCTTAGTCTTCGAATGGAAGGATGACTTCTTTGCAAGATGAATGGAATTCTCACTGTCACAATACAACCTGTTATTCTTATGCTTCTTTCCCAATTCCTCCATAAACCTTTGTAACTAAATCATTTCTTTACTAGCCTCTGTAGCAACAACATACTTTGCCCATGTTGTTGAAATTGCAAAAACCTTTTGCACTGTTGTTCCACCTAAAGTAAAAACATACCCTGTGGTGCTCCTCCTATTATCTTTATCACCTACCATATCTGAATCAACATATCCCTGTAGAACAATGTCTAAACCTTCAAAACATAATTCATGAGTAGAAATACCTCTTAAATACCTGTGAATCCACTTTACTGCCTCCCAATGTTTTTTACATGGATTGTTCATATACCTGCTCACAACTCCCACTGCATGTGCAATATATGGTCTTGGGAAAATCATCACATACATCAAGCTGCCAACTGTTGATGAATAAGGGACCCTGGACATGTATTATATCTCCTCCTTTTTCTTGTGACACATTTCCTTAGTTAATTTGGAATTGTTGGCCAAAGGTGTACTAACTGGTTTTGCATTCTGCATTCTAAACCTCTCCAACACCTTCTCTATACACTCACCCTGAGACAATGTCAATTTGCTATTTTTCCTGTCTCTTGTTATTCTCATACCAAGGATTTTCTTTGCAACACCCAAATCCTTCATCACAAATGAATTAGATAATTTCTTCTTGAGCACATTTATATCATTCATATTAGACCCTGCAACAAGCATGTCATCTACATACAATAGCAAGATAATATAGCTTCCATTTTATATCTTTTTAAAATAAACACAGTGATCATAATGACATCTACTATAACCCTGTTATGTCATAAACCTGTCAAACTTCAAATACCACTTCCTTGGAGCTTGTTTTAGTCCATACAAGCTCTTATTCAACCTGAATACGAAATTCTTCTTCCCTTTGACCTCATACGCCTGTGGTTGTTGCATATAAATCTCTTCCTCCAAATCCCCATGGAGAAAAGTTGTTTTTACATCTAACTGTTCAAGAATGCAAATCTTCTATTGCCACAAGACTTAAAATAGTCCTAATTGAAGTCATTTTAACAATAGGAGAAAATATTTCATCAAAATCTATACCTTTCTTTTGCGCAAACCCCTTTACAACAAGTCTATCCTTGTACCATTTTTTCTCTCCATCTTCTTCCTTCAACTTGTAAACCCATTTATTCCGTAATTCTCTTTTTCCTGCAGGCAACTGAACCAAGTCCCAAGTCTGGTTATTTACCAAGGAATCCATTTCCTCTTTCATGCCTTGCTCCCAGTTCTTTTTGGCGTCTACTTGCATTTCCTCTTCATAACATTATGGTTCACCAGAATCAGTCAACAATAAATAATACAATGAAGGAGAGTATCGTTCAGGGGGTCTACTTAACCTGGTAGATCTTATAACAACACTTGCATGAGTTTGAGGTACCTGTTGATCCTATTGGTGTACATTATGATTTTCTAGTGCCTTTAGAATTTCTTTTTCAGTGATCTCATCAAGCACTGTGTATTATGGTTTTTCTTTTTCCCGTTTCTTTCCCTACAACTGATCTTTGTACATGACCTTCTCATTGAATATGACATCTCTACTCCTAAGTATTTTGTTATTTTCATAATCCCATAATAAATAACCAAAATCATTAACACTGTATCCAATAAAGGTACACTTCTTGGATTTTGCCTCAAGCTTTGTTCTATTTTCTTTATCAATATGGACAAATGATTCACAACCGAAAGTATTCAAAAAGGAATAGTTTACCTTTTTCCCTGTCCATGCCTCCTCTGGAATTATACCATCCAAAGATCTTGAAGGTCCTCTGTTTATTAAGTAAACAACAATATCTACAACATATGCCCAGAACTGTAAGGGAAAACCAACATGCAATCTCATACTCCTTGCATGCTCCATGATTGTCCCATTCATCCTTTCTGACACACCATTTTCTTGTGGTGTTCCTAGAATTGTCTTCTCTCTATGAATCCCATGGTATGAATAGTAATCTTCAAACTCCTTATTGGAATATTCACCTTCATTGACTAATCTGAGACACTTCAACCTTTTTCCTGTCTCATTCTCAACCAAATCTTTCCATTTCTTAAAAGTATCAAAAACATCATATTTTTGTCGAATGCAATAAACCCAAGTTTTTCTAGTTGCATCATGAATAAAAGTAACATAATAATGAGAGCCACCAAGAGATGATACCTGAGCTAGTCCCTGTACATCTATATGCACAAGCTCTAACCTTTCACTCTTCTTTTCTTTTCCAACTCTCTTTTGTTTTCCATAAACACAATGCTCACAGAAATCCAAAACAATTTGTTTAAGATACGGAAACAAATTTCTTTTGTGAAGTATATGCATCCTCTTCTCACTCATGTGTCCAAGCCTATGATGCCACCATGTTGTATCCAATCCTGTAGAAGCTAAAGAAATAGAAGAGTCAGTATTACCAATACATAAATACAATGTACCTACCTTCTCTCCTTTTTCTATCGCCAATGATCCTTTGGTGACCTTCCACACCTTATCTGTAAATATGGATATACAACCTTCACTTTCCAACTGCCCCATTGAAATTAGTTTTTTCCTTAGATTTGGAACATGTCTTACCTCTTTCAACAACCATTGGTTTCCATTGCTTTGCTTTATTTTTACCTTTCCCATTCCAACAATTTTTCATGGTGCATCATCACCCAAATGAACCTGTCCAAAATCACCTTGAACATAATATAGAAAATGTTTCCTATGGGGTGTGGCATGAAATGAAGCCCCTGAATCTACTACCCAAGACTCATAAATATTATCTACATAAAGAATCAAATAATCTTGTAACACATCACTTGTTACATTTGCTTCCTGATTTTTTTCCTGTTGTCCATCTCTTTGTTTCTTTGGATCTTTGCAGTCTTTCTTCATATGTCCTTTCTTCCCACAATTCCAACACTCTATTTTTCCAAATCTGGATTTGGATCTTCCCTTCTTAGAATTCTCGTGGTTCCCTGAGCCCTTTCCTCTATCATTTTTTCTTCCCCTATTCTCTATGTTCAACGCATTACTTGATGTCTCACATGTGCTTTTCCATCACATTTCATCACTAAGGATAACACCAACAACATCATCAAATTTTAAATTATTTGAACTAGATACATAGTTACTTACATCCTTGACCAATTCGGTCCATCTTTCTAGCAATGAGCACAAGATTAGAAGAGCCCCGACCTTATCATCAAAGTCCACTTTTACAGAACTTAGTTGATTAGTAACAATATTAAATTCATTTAAATGATCTGCAATAGACCCACCTTCTGACATCTTCATATTAAATAATATATTCATTAGAAAGACCTTATTGGACGCCGAGGGTCTTTCATACAATTTAGCCAATGTGTTCATAAGCTCCTTCGTTGTCTTTTCTTTTGAAATATTGAAAGCCAACGATGCTACTAGGCTCAACCATATCATTCCTAGTGCCTTTCTGTTGAGGGTTTGCCTTGTAAATATCTTGGATGCCCTCTTGGGAGTTTATGGCTTGCTATAGAGTTTATCTGAGGCAGATCTACTAAATTTTAATATTGGTTCATGTTTTAGGGATTTTGGTTGAGGTATGTTGCTGAAGTTATTGGTACAGATAGAGGTTGTATAACAATGAGGTTCTAGAACATGGTTTGAGGTACAAACTTGTGGTATAGTGTTTAGGGTATATGTCATCAGATCAAATTGATTGATGAGTATACAATGATAACTTTCTCAGTGACATATTCAGTTTTTACATTTGGGTACATGGCTGAGACAAGTAGTTGATGAGTTGGCATATACATGAGGTGTATAGTTGATGATTTTGGTGCATCTTTATGAGTCATAGTTTATGTGTATTTGATGCATGATTGGTACACATTTGGTGCATGGTTGATGCACTTGTTTATGGTATAGCTTGAGGTATAGGTTGGTGCATGGTTGATGCACTTGTGTATGGTATAGGCTGATTACAGGTTATTTGGTACAGGTTGGTGCATGGTTGATGCACTTGTTTATGGTACATGTTGATTATAGGTTAATTGGTACATGTTTACAACAATATCTCTCACAGTGATAGTGTGATAGTGGTTCCATCATTCTACTTATACGGTAGGGAGGTTGGACAGGGCAATGATAGGTGGTTGTAGCCGGAGAACGTAGGGGCAAGGAGTTGGAGATTCCCTCGGGTTGTAGACTGAGAAAATAGGGGGTCAGAGCCTCCTTCCAGTTGTAGCTGGAAAAAAAGGAGGCTGGTGCTTCCAATGAATGTAATTCTTAAAAACATATAAGAAAAATAATTCTGTGGTTTTCTCTCGCTTTGGGTTTCCACGTAAAAACACTGGTGTACTGTTTATGTGTATGATTTCTCATTTATTCATTGTTTATTTATTCTGCAACTATTGGGTTATAATTCTACATTGATATAACACTTGCATTTTGTGGTTAAAAATGATTGAATTTCTCTATTACTGATTCACCCCCCCCTTATTAATCCAACAATTGGTATCAGAGTAGGTTCCTTCAGGAAACAATTTAACCAATAGAAGAAGATCATGGATTATTCTAAGAATGGAGTACCAATGTTTAATGGTTAGAATGGTTTAAAGTATGAGATGTGGAGCAGAAGGACGAAAGTATTTTTACAAGCACAAAGACATTATATTTGGCTATCAGTTATTACATGTTATGATAGTTCAAAAAGGGAAAATACTGCAGCCAATAAAGAATTGAAGAAGAATAACAAAATAGCAATGGATTTCATCTGGGAAGGATTACCTAATCTGGTAAGAGAAAAGGTTGGTAAATGTTCATCAACCAAAGAAATTTGGGATAAGTTACATGACATATATTCTTCACCCATCGCAGATTCAGAAAATGCCAAAAAATATGCAGATACAGATCAAGAAGAATTATTTTCACCATGTCAAACAGATTCAAAAGATGAAGAGTACATAATCACCAGAGGTATGTTGTTTTTCTTTAATTGTGAAAAATGCGGACATCTTGAAATAGAATTTAATGAAGGAAATGTGACATAAAAACTAATTGAAAAGGAAGACAATTATGAAGTAGAATTGATTAGTGCTTTAGATGAACTAAGAGAAGAAAACAATTCACTCAAGAAATAATTGATGAAACAAAAGGAAAGTGTTCACATTTTTGAAGAATCCTAACAGGTCATCGAGAACTTAAGAACTCAGCTAGAAGAAGCCAGAAAGATCGAAATAAATCTTGAATATCAAAAGCAGTATTTGGAAGCCAACATAACGACACAGAATGAAGAAGCATAAATGAGATAGAATATATTGACAGATCATCTTAAGGAAAGAATTAACAATCTAAACCAGCTTGAGGCAGAGTTTGGTCAATAAGAGAAAGGACTTGAAGAAGAAATAATCACATTAAAAATTCAGCTTGAAGAAGAGAAAAGAACATAATAAATCATGAAGTCTCATATAATGAAGAAATAAGAAGAGGTTGAGAAGCTTGAAGAAGAAGTTGTCACATTGAGAAGTAAAATCGTCAATCTCAATAAGAAATTTGAAGAGACAGAAACATCCACATCAGTTATAGAGAATGAAGAGAAGCACTCTAGGTTGCTAGAAAAGAAGAATGAAGAAAATATAAAGAGTTATGCAGAAGTACTCAAAGGAAGGAATCATGTCAATCGGAATCTAAGAAAACTATTGAAGGTACATCTTCAAGAAGACCATCCATGCTCAAGCCACAAAGAAGCTTCAATCATGATCATGATCAGTTAAGGCATAATTTCAGAAGGACTACACCACAAAGAAGATCATTCACTCCCAGGTATGAAAATTTATTTTATGGTTATTGTTTTTATTGTACTAATTTTTGACATAAGGTTGCAGATTGCAGAGATTATAAAAAATTTCATGCAAGAAATGCCTATGTGGGCCCACATAACATTGAATGTTAAAAATGTCATAACTATGGACACATAGCTAGTGATTGTAGAAGCATGATCGATACTTCCATGAAAGAGAAAAATGATATCAGATATAAGAAAGTATGGATAAGAAAACACGAATAACAAGTGAACAAAGACTAGGTCCTAGAAATCGCAAGATTGGAAATAAAACGAGATGAAGAAAATTCTACAGAGAAAAAGAAAGATGTCAGATACAGAAAGGTTTGTAAAATAACTGAAAGAAAATAAGGACAGGTAAATAAGGAACATGTTCAAGAGAATGTACTTTCATACATTATAGTGAAAGATGAATCCACAGACAGAAAGAAAGAAGTCAGTGCTCAGAGAGATGATGAATCTACCAATGAATATGATGATGAATACACATCAGAGCAGGAATTATTCTGAGCCATCCGGCTTAGAGAATCCCATATAATATGAATAATAGAGAGGGGGAGTCTATGAGGTATCTGAGACAGAACAAAGAACCATCCTTCGAGTAGCTTGCATAATTTGAACAAACGGATTCATTGCATTCAGTTAGAAGAAGTACAATATAATAGGTTAATCAGTTGTAGTAGTACTTCATGATAGTACAATGACATATGAGTCATAACTATGGATAATTGTGTAGAAGAGTCTTGAACATTATGGATAGATATGGACATGAAATCAAATTTTTTGAATGGGGAACTTGAACAAGAAGTCTACATTGAACAACTAGTTCTTAGAGCATGGTACTCTAGAGTGGATAAATATCTACATCAGGTAGGGTTTAGAAAAGGAAGTGTAGACAACAACCTCTACATCAAGGTAACTCAAGATAGTATTTTATTAATTGAAGTTTATGTTGATGATATTATTTTTGGAAGTACCTATGACAGGTTAAGCCATAAATTTGCAAAGGAAATGCAGAAAGAATTTGAAATGTCATTACTTGGAGAACTATCCTTCTTTCCGGGTCTTCAGATATGTCAAAGTAACCAAGAATTTTTATTTCTCAAACTAAGTATATCAGATAAATGCTAAAGAGGTTCAGAATGGAAGATTCCAAACCAGTTATCACTCCTATGCAAACCAATTGCAAGTTGAGAAAAGATGATGATTCAAATTATACAGACTAGAGGCAATACAAGCCAATGATTGGTAGCTTACTATATGTGACAACATCCAGACCAGATGTAATGCATGCAGTTGGACAGGTGGCATGGTTTCAAGAAGCACCAAAGGAATCACATGTATTATCGGTGAAGAATATTTTCAGATATCTCAAAGGAACATAAGAGTTTGGATTATGGTATCCAAAAGGAAATGATCTATCACTTATTACCTACACAGATGCATATTGGGCAGGTTGCATTGATGATCGATGAAGCACCAATGGAGAAATGTTCTACTTGGGTGAGTGTTTAGTATCATGGCTAAGCAAGAAACAATCATCAATATTCTTATCTACAGTTGAAGTAGAGTATATTGCAGCAACAACATGTTGTACATAGGTTCTATGGATGAAACAAACTCTGACAGATATACAGGTTGAGTATGATGATCCCATTCCAATCTATTTTGATATTACAAGTGCCATTAGTATCTCAAATAACCTGGTGATGCACTCTAAGAAGAGGCACATTCCAATCAAGTATCACTTTCTATGGGAATAGGTTGCATAGAAGAACATCAGAGTTGAGTATGTGGGCACAAAAGAATAAGTGGCATACATATTTACAAAACCTTTTCCACGGGAAGACTTTGAGTATATTCGCCAGAGACTCGGAGTAATTTCTACTCCAAAATGAATGTTTTTGAATGCTTATCTTATATGTCTTATATTTACACGAGGAAGCACCATAGAGAGGACAATTTAGGTTGGGAGATCAGTTTCAGGAAGATTTCAGTCAGGGGGAGTATCCCCAAGGACAGTTTAGTTAGGGGGAGCAACCCCGGATGGAAAGATACATTTTCCATTGATGAAAAAGGGAGAGAGATTTATTAGATGCAGAGCACAGAGGCATGGTTCCAGGGGGAGTCATGGTCACATGGGGAGCATGAGTGACATGAATTTAGTTTTGAATCATAGTGTTTCCATCAATTCCAAAGGGGGATATTGTTGATTAATTGGGTTGGTTGTGATTGATGTCAACCCTTGAAGAAAGTTTGGTAGGGAATTCTGGTAGCACAATGGTTTGGGTAATGGACCCAAGTTTGTTTGATGGATAATGGTATGAGTTTTGATATATTTGTAGGTAATACTATTCTAGATGGATATTACATGTCATACCATTTCCCGTGGTATGTGGAACGTCACATAACTCCTCACGATTAGAGAGTTATGGCCATGTGAAGTTGGAGAACCCTCATGAGTCATCTAGAAGCCCCAAAAGGTCAAAGTAGTCAAATTGGTTGCAAAGAAGAAATTATTTAAATAATAAAGTGAAGTGATGAGTGTACTATAAGTCAAAGTGGATACAAAATAAATTATTTAAATAATAAAGTTAATGGAGAAATTACTAAGTGGACAAGTGGTTAGAAGTGGGTTAGACATAAAATAAGGAAAATGGGTTAAGATGGTTAGAAGGTAATTTAAATAATAAAGTGAAGTGATGAGTGTACTATAAGTCAAAGTGGATACAAAATAAATTATTTAAATAATATAGTTAATGGAAAAATTACTAAGTGGACAAGTGGTTAGAAGTGGGTTAGCCCTAAAATAAGGAAAGTGGGTTAAGATGGTTAGAAGGTAACCCCTTGAGGAAGCTACAGAAAAGTATAAATAAGAGGCAAGGGTATCTCATTCATACACACTTGAATATCATTGAATATCTATTTTCGTGAAAGGTTATTTGTGCATGTGTTATTGATAGAGAAAAATTGCAGCAAAAAAAGTGCGGTAGGAAAACTGTGGAAGAAAATGTGTGGCAGAAAAAGTGCAGTAGAAAAATTGCAGCAGAAAAAGTGCGGTAGGAAAAGTGCAGTAGAAAAAGTGTGGCAGGAAAAGTGCGACAGAAAAAGTACAGTAGGAAAAGTGCGGAAGAAAAAGTGCGGCAGGAAAAGTGTGGCAGAAAAATCGTAGCAGGAAAAGTGCGGCAGAAAAACCGCAGCTGAAAAAGTGCGGCAGAAAAATCGTGGCAACAAAACCGTGGCAACATAACGCTATAGAAGAAAAAAAAGGTATGGTTCTCATATGTGTAGTGTTGAATTTATGAATCAATTTGAGGGTTTTCCTTGTAAATATGTTGGATGCGCTCTTGGGAGTTTATGGCTTGTTGTAGAGTTGATCCGAGGCAGATCTACTGAAGTTTAATATTGGTTCATGTTTGAGGGATTTTGGTTGAGGTATGTTGCTGAAGTTATTGGTACAAATAGAGGTTGTATAATAGTGAGGTTCTAGCACATGGTTTGAGGGACAGACTTGTGGTATAGTGTTTGAGGTATATGTGATCAGATCAGATTTATTGATGAGTATACAGTGACAACTTCTCAGTGACATATTCAATTTCTACATTTGGGTACATGGTTGAGACAAGTAGTTGATGAGTTGGCACATACATGAGGTGTATAGTTGATGATGTTAGTATATCTTGATGAGTCATAGTTTATGTGTATTTGATGCGTGATTGGTACATATTTGGTGCATGGTTGATGCACTCGTTGATGGTACAGGTTGGTGCATGGTTGATGCACTTGTTCATGGTACATGATGATTACAAGTTGTTTGGTACAGGTTGGTGTATGGTTTATTCACTTGTTTATGGTACAGGTTGATTGGTACAGGTTTACAACAGTATATCTCACAGTGATAGTGTGACAGTGGTTCCATCATTCTACTTATCTGATAGGGAATTTGGACGGGGCAAGGACAGGTGGTTGTATCCACCTTCTGGTTGTAGCCAGAGAACATAGGGGGTTTCATCCTCCTTTTGGTTGTAGCCATAGAATTGGGGAGTTGGAGCTTCCCTCAGGTTGTAGCTTGAGAAACTAAGGGGTTGGAGCCTCCTTCCAGTTGTAGCTTCAAAACAAAGGAAGTTGGTGCTTCCAATGAATGTAATTCTTAAAGACATATAAGAAAAAACATTCCGTGGTTTTCTCTCGCTTTGGGTTTCCATGTAAAAGCATTGGTGTACTATGTATGTGTATGATTGATCATCTGTTCATTGTTTATTTACGCTGCAACTATTGGATGATAATGCTACATTGATATAACACTTGCATTTTGTGGTTAAAAAGGATTGAGTTTCTCTATTACTGATTCACCCCCCCCTCAGTAATCAAAATGTACTCGTATTCTTTCCTTGAATAATCCCCTTAAATTTTAATAAAGAAAAAACATATTTTATATAAGTGTGAGGAAATATTCCTTTTTTTTCACCACTAAACTTCATTTTGTTTTCATTAAAACTCTTTCCAAATGATACCATGATTATTAAGTTTATATATTTTTCATGATAAGTGGCTACACGAAGTGCAAGGGATTCAATTCTTTAATGTTGAATCAAGTATCCAAATCTTAAATACCCCTCCCCATGGGAATTAATTACTTTTATAAATCTTAAATACACATATATTTCTTGATAATTAACTAATGTCCATTGGACTATAATAATATCCTTTGTCAAACTGAAATAATATTCAAATTGTTTCTTTATATATCTTTAATTCCCCCTTGATAACACTTTTCAATGGGATACAAATAATTTGTTGATTAAAAACAACACTTTAATGTGCTAATCAATGATGAGATGACAATTATTATTTTTCCAAATTCACTTTTTATTTATCCACTTTTAATGGTGGCGTTCGATTAGAACCCAATGGTTAGGATTGATTACCCATAAAGGAGAGACTCGAGCCTATGAATCATCTCTTGATCATAACCACCAGAAGTATCTTAGAGTCAACCCATATGATAAGGTGGGATTGGTTAAAACCACCCTAATAGGACTAACACTCCTAGTGATATTTGCAGGAGGTGTCAGTGACGCTCCCTGCTAGTCTAGCAAGATGTGTCACCCTAAGAGTGACACTCCCTGAGCCACAACATGGGGGTGTCAGTGCTCCAAGTAAGCCAAATAACAAGGGGAAAAATATGTGTTCAACCTTCAAAAGTGGATTTTATTCTCTTTGATGACTAGGGAACATGAACAAATGTTTTTCATAGTGTCGAGGATGTAGAATCAAGGTGTGACACTTAGATGTGAAAATTTTGTGTGTAACAATTATATTGTCATTTTTTTTTTATTTGGATAACAATTACTTACTAAAGTGATGGTTTATTTCTATTTGTACGATCAATATATGACTACCATAACAGATTGATGAATAAAATGTTACAATAATGGTGGTAGTGTTGGTGTAGACTTAGTAGAAGTATTCAAAGTTATTGAAACATTTTGGTGCAATTTTATTGATTACTTTCATCAAAACAATTCAATTTACCTTTAAATTCCATCTATTCCCAATGTGATTATGGTTTGTTGTCTTATAAATTTTTAATTACTTAATATTTTTTTTATAATGAGGAGACTTGGTATTTCTTTCCCTTCTAACGAAAATTGCTTGTAGTAGATGTGATGATGGTGCCAGTATCCCCTTTTGGTAGCATGGACGGTTTATAATATTCCAAGATAATTTGATGATATTTGGAATGGTAGTTTTATATGTCGTAGTCTACATGTTCTACTTTTTGGCCCTTTTCCGTGGATATTTTCTCTTTAATTTTGTTCGAAATCCGTCTAGAAATTATTGGATCTACATATTTCAGTGGTTAATTTAGTATAATCAGAGTGCCCTAGGGGATTTTCAGCATGCTAAATCCATTTCTAGATTAAAAAATTCAATTTAAACAACATAAAATTGTGATTTCGTGCAGATTTATGTCGTTGGATTCTGATGAAAAGGGCCAAAACGTAGAATAGTTAGAAAATGTTGTTTTATATCGATGATGGCATATAGTATAAACAATGCCCTATTTTAATTATTTAGCAACACATTTTCCCTTGCTAAAACTACAATGTCATTGTTGGAAAAATGAGGGACCGCGTGTGTAATATTTTCTTTGATTTTTGATATTCTTTGAACTTATAGTGAATATATTTATTTTTTCAATGGAAATTCTAACTTTTAAATGGTTAAAGGATAGTGGTGTTCAAGTACTTCGAGATGGTAATCTTCTTTCTTCCTTTGTAGTAGAAAAATACGTGGTCAAAGATCGTAATTCAAAGAAACTTTGAAATTATTTGAGTGTTTCCAAAAGTTGGGCAAGATAGGGTTTGAAAAAAAAGTGGCCAAAGTTTAGAATCGACATGTGGCTTTGATACCAAATGAAATGAACAAATTTCTTTTACTGAGGAATATCCAACATAAAAGGGATAGTAGGTTAAAATCCACATAGGGTAAGTATTTAATAATTGAATAAGGTATATAATATAATGTTGAATACAATTCCATGTGATGGTATACTTATATGCATTGATTAGTCACGATGGTTGATGGGTCAAGTCCTTTAGTTATGATGCATCACTTCATTTATTATTATTATTGTTGCTTTCATTGTTTGGTGTGTGTGTGTGTGTGCGTGCACACGCGCGTGAATTTTTTACACAAAAGAACATGACATCATAGTACTAATTTAAATTCATAAACATAAAGGTTACACAATTTAGGGAATTTAGGGACAAAAAATATGGTCAACTTGAAACTAGGGATCAAGTAATCATAAAGGAGATGGGGAAATTGCATGCATCATAATAGAGTTGCAAGATAACATAAAGTTGAAGAAATATAAAAAGAAAAACAATAAGTATGGCTCAAAAATACAAGAAGGAAGATATCATGCCATTTTGTCTCCACAAAATTAAAATTCTATATGAAATATGGAATAGATAGTGAACAACCATACCATCACTTATGAAGGGACATAAAACAAAAATTCTAGTAAGGTACTTCAATGGGAGAGCATAGAACCTCCAAATGGTGAGTTTTACAAAAGAACACACCCCTTATGGTTGACTGAATATGAGGGGATTTGGAAAAGTAGATGGGAAACCATGTGTCATGAACTTTGGAAAAGAGATTATACAATTGTGCAATGCACAAAACACAATTGTATCTAATGGCCTTGACTAATGGAAAGGGTTCGGGGGATTCCATGTGTCATACACATCTTAATCAATGTGTAGTAGATTACATAATGATTTCAACAAACATAATATATAGGATAAAAACTTTCATTATCAATAATTTCCAAGAAGAGTTGTTGTTGGACCATGACCTTCTATTCATTGAGATGAAATGGAAAAAAAGGAGGCTGGGGAGAAAATGTATCAATACAAGTACCACAAAAAGAAACATTTATTACCACAAAAATTATAAAAACATTTAGAGAAAAAATTGAAAGAATAACCTCATAACCAAGTTTCATCAACAAAGAATCAATCAAATAATAGATCTATATAGGGAGATAATGGAGGCAATCCAAACAACATTAGAAATATTGAAACATAAGAAACCAGGGACATGAAGGGAAAATTTGATCAATTTTTGAATGAACCCATGGTTGAATGAAGAATGTAAGGTGGAAGGAGAATTTATAGGAAAGACAAGAGAAAATGGAATCTCACCCTACATAAGATGATTGTGAAGAATAAAAAATGTAAATTTGAGATAATAAGAAATGATGAATATGGAGAAGAAAAACATAAAATCCTTTTGGAGGGAATTTTAAACACCCAAAAGTTGGTATACAATGATATCATACTAACCTAGTAGTTATACTATGTAAGAAATCTATATGAAATTTAGTAGAGAAAATGAAATCATTGGATTTTATGATAGAGAAAGAAGTCTCCATGAATTGGATAGGAATGAGGGTATCCAAAAGATGGGTTTAGGAAAAGAAAAATACTTTTAAGTTCTACAAGAAGAATGCCAAAATTAAGGAAAGGACTCATTGAATTAACACATCGGAACCTTACTCAATAAAATTGTAAAAGAGGGGTTCCCAAGAAGTTAGGCAATGAGTTTCATTTCTTCCATATTCAATGGAGGAAAAAAACTTGGGGATATACATAATGACCATGATAAACAATTGTTTGTTAAGCTCATAGGAAGGATTATGGAGAAAATGTGAGCAAATGAACAGAGGAAAAGGAAAAATGAGCGAAAGGGAAAGATGGTTTCTAACTTAAGAAATCCATGATTTACCATTGCCTCTCACTTAGGAACATAATATAAAATAATTCTGATAACAATTGAAAATAACTATGGTGTTGTTTTGTTGATTTCAAAAAGTCACCTGACATTGTCACAAGGGAGAATCCATGGGAGAGAATGATATACATGGGCATCCCAAATGCTTGAAGGGAAACAATACACATGTTATATGAGTAGGTAAAGGATAACTAACATCTAAAAAGGGTCTTTGAGAGAGATTCAACAATGGAATTGAGGTGAAACAAGGTTACCTCCTCTCCCCCACACTATTAAATCTTTACACAAACAAACTAGAGGAATGTATAAACAATTAAGGTAGGGTAGGGGTGAACATAACACAGATTATCATAAAGATATTTTTGTAGACATATGATGTGACAGTGACAACTACGACACTACATAGCCTACATGACCAACTTGAGGCCTTATAGTCCTTTTGCACAGAGGATGAAATGAATGTAAACATTGTAAAAAGTAAGATAGTAGTATTCTCATTGAAAAAAGAGATTAAAACAACCAAAAATCATCTTTGGGGGTGAACCACTAGAGATAACCCAAAACTATAAATATTTTGGACTATTTTTCAATGAAAGAATAAGGTATGATGCATGCATGGGGAAAATACAACGAGGAGGGTGAAAGACATTGTTTTTAATGTAAAATTGATGCATGGAAATAAAGGTTTGAGTTTGGAAATTGTTGTGCTCCCCATTTCAAATGCTCATAACCCTAATACACCTTTATGGATGTGAAGTATGTGAACTAAGTATATCAAAAAATAGATGGAACTAGATTAAGCAAGTAAACAATCACAATATAACAAGATTTTTAAGATTGAAAGATACCACCCCTAGTATGGAAAATGACAAGATTCCTATTAAAGCTATCCAAGATGAACCAAAAAGTAGGAAGAAAACATGGGGTTGAAAATGTAGTGAATGGTTTGAAGAGTGAGATAATAAATAAGAAGGGAGCTCATAAGATAAAATGGTGAACTGAATAGCCATGTACAAGAATGCTACAAGAGGGAAAAATGGAGAGAACACAAAAAAATAAAAAAAACAATACTATATAAACAACTAGAATAGAAAAGAGGATATCAAAGTTTGAAAATACTTGAGGATTAACATTCCATGGCATGACAAATGGTAATATCAAAACTAAAAACCCGCTCACATAGGTTGAGATGTGAAATAGGAAGATGCAGAAAACCAAAATTAAATGTGGGAGGAAGGGTTATGTGTAGTATGTGAAAATGGGGATGTATAAAATGAACAACACTTCTACACTATGCAATATATTTTCAAATAAGGATATTGCGATTGTAGAATAGAGATAAGTAATCACCATTTTAGGAGGATCTAATGAGAGGTACACAAAGGTTGTTGAGAAAATGATGTGCAAAAGAAGCTTATGGTTTATAGTGGAGTCAATTATGACCCTTTATGTAGAACAAAAGGACCTAACTTAGTTTAGTAGGACAAGCCCGTGATTTGAGACTTGCCATTCCTCTACTATCATTAGATATGGTGATTTTTTTTCTTTATTCTCTTGAAAATTAACACAAAAAATATAAGTTTGATATTCCATATATTAATTTAGTCTCATAAACTATTTATCTTCATGTATAACTATCAAATAATTATTTTTTAAAAATATTCATTAATTATATAAAAAAATGTATTTGTGTTTCATTTAAAAAAAATTAAAACTTTTATTATCATTATACATATTTATATAAAATTATTATTATCATTATACATATTTATATATAAACATTAAGAAAATAACATAACAACTTCAATATATCATCTAATTGTTAAATACATAATAGCATTTTTGCATTAATACCAACATATTAGCTAGTTAATTCACAAATTTATATAAATATCATAAATGAATGAATATTAAATATACATATATTATATTTAGGAAAACCATAAAAAATAAAAATAATGTTGTTTGTATTTTTCCTGTAATATTCACTTAAAGGCACCAAAGGCTATATAATGTTGATTGTATTTTGTGTAATATTCACTTAGAGGCACCAAAGGCTATACAATGTTACTTTATTTAAGTCATGCAATATAATGTTACTTTATTTACATCATTTCTCAATGTTGTTTCGTAGTAATTTACTCAACACATGTTTATTATAATTTTTTATATTAAATTATATAAAAAAATATCATAAATTATTTATAATGTTGTTTTATAATGATGATGATAGTTAATGTTCACTGAGATCAAAATTGGTTTATTGGATCTTAAGAAAAGAACAAGATTACTTRGATTTATTTCAAATGTTATTTCGATGCTTGAAAAGCATTAAGAGAAGTGTTCCAAGATCACTAAAGTTTTGATGACTTAGAAGGTTAGCAAGGTCGGTATTGTGACAAATATTTTGAAATTGGGTTCTAATTTGGGTATACGCATGACATTCTAGGAGAAAGTGATTTTCGTCTTCAACCCTCTTGGTGTCACAAAGGTGACAGATTCTTTCTTGCCATAGTGTTTTTGGGATTGCCCAATGCCCAATTTCACTATGTAGGTCATGAGAATTAGTTCTTATTTTAGGAATATTGATTCTCTTCTTTACACAAGTCAAAACATAAAGATACTTTTGATCTTCAAGGTTAGGGTTAATCACCTCCTTATGCTATCTTAATTTTCTTTTATCCTCTAATTCTTTTTCGCACCATAGATTATCCTTAAATTTAGCTTGTATGATATTGTTAATATCTTCGGTATTCTCCAGAATAACTTCTTCTTTTATTCCCTAATGATTTAGTGAAGACTTGCCATCATTATGGCGTCTCCTCTTGATTCGTTGGTCATTTTGGATAGAGTCTGAAGCAATTTTGGAGAGCCTCTTGTTATCCATGTTGTTTATCTTGTTCTTGTACATTAAGTACCTGATCATAGTTGTGCTCTCAATGGGGGAAAGAATCTCTTTGATGAGGAGGATAGGATAGGGTGTATTGCCTTAATTTTGAGATTACAAATTATAAAATTCTTTTGGATCTTCTCTATCTTTCTCCAGGATTTCCGAGAGGTAATGCATCACAAAATTCACATCTATATAAGATAACATGAGTGACAAGAGCCTCAAAGAAGATCTTTTTCTTATCCCATGTCCAAAGGTCTGCTATTTTACAATTATGTTCAAGCCCATAATAATATGTCCACCCTCCATTTATCCTTTTATCAATGCTACAGTTCCAATTGAGCTTGTGATGAATATCAATTCCAAGATACTTGTACGAAGGTACTTCCTCCAAGATATTATTGTCATATACAAAATTATTGTTAGGTATGTGTTATATTATTTGCATGTGTGTGTGTGGGCACGTCAGATTCGACAACTGCGTCCAGCGATCCATCATAGTAGTGCTCTTTGTGCCGCGTGCATCGAACACTTTCCTAAGGGGGTCCCGGAGGGGGGGGGAAGGTATGCCCCCCCTGGTTACGCATAGCGTTCGAGGCAGCGCCCCCAAATTTTTTTTTTTGGGTGGTTTTTTGCTACTTTTAGTGGATTTTTCTATTTTTAGCGGTTTTCTAAATTAATCCTGGATTAAGGGATTAGGGTTTTGGTATCTACGAAATACCTAAAAACATTGTATATATTGTATGTTGAATGGTGAAATTCGATATAATTAATATAAGAAAGGTTTTCCCCGGTTGAGGGTTTCCGGTATAAATCTCTGTGTACTATGTGAATGAGCCATTGATTAATTTCCATTTTACTTAAGAATATGTATGCATTTATTTACTTCATAGGTTTAAAACTTACATGTGGTATCAGAGCTCATTTTTGGATTTAGAGGGATGCCTTTGTTGTTGAGGGTTTGGCTCAGTCCTGATAGATCAAGTTTATCTTGGGTTTGTGATAAACCTGGGTTTAGTGGGAGCTTTTGCGGTGGATATTCGAGTATAGAAAGAGGAATGGTGAGCTCATCTAGAATCAAGATAGAGAAGTTCAATGGTAAAACATTTGAGCTATGGAATTTCAAGATGGAGGACCTTATTGTAGACAAAGAATAATGGATCGTTGTGGATCTTGGTACACAACCTACTGGTAAACCATCTACTAGCACACATGCTACTGGTACACAACCTACTAGTACAAAAACTACTAGTACACCACCTACTGGTATGTCGAAGGAATATTTGGAGAAGTTGGACAAAAGAGAAAGGAGTAATATTTGACTATGCCTAGCAGATTTGGTGTTGTTGAATGTCTCGGGAGAATCTACAACCAAGGAACTATGGGATAAGTTGGGGAATTTGTATCAATCAAAGTCCCTGGTAAACAAGTTGTTTCTTCGAAAGAAGCTGTATCATCTTCGGATGGAAGATGGAGATTCTGTGACAGAACATCTAAATGCCTTTAATACTCTAGTAAGTCAACTTGTCTCTGTTAATATTACGATTGCAGAAGAAGATAAGTGTATTACTTTGTTATGTTCTTTGCCAGACTCTTGGGATAATCTGGTTGTATCAATTGGTAGTACCACTCAATCTACATTGAAGTATGAGGATGTAGTTTCATCCTTGTTATCTGAAGAGATGAGGCGGAAAAACATGGATAGTCATAGCACAAATGCTTTATTTTTAAGAGGTCGTACCCAAGACAGGAATCTTGGTAAGCCTTCGGGGGGGGGAGATCTAAATCTACAGGTAGATCTAAATCTCCAGGAAAATCTTTGAGGAAATGCTGGAAGTGTGGTAAAACAGGGCATTATAAGAAATATTGCAAGTCTAAGAAGGTTGAAAAACCAAAGGGATCTGATAGTATCTCTTCTACAGAGGTGAAAAACTCCACTGAAGAAGGAGGCGATGTTTACCTGACATCTGTAGATACACATGCAGACCATGATGTATGGTTGATCGACTCAGGTGCGTCATACCACATGACCCCTCACAGGGAGTGGTTCTTTGAATATGAAAAATATGATGGTGGTGATGTATTCCTAGGAGATGACTCGACAACAAAATCATGGGATGTGGAAGGGTTAAGTTACTGCTAAAATATGCAAGGATTAGAACACTCCCTGGGGTTCTTCACATTCCAAAACTAGCCAGGAGCCTAATATCTGCAAGCAAGTTGGATGATGCAGGAGTGAATACTGTATTTGGAAAGAACACATGCAAGATGGTACGAGGAGCAATGGTGTTGATGTAATATACCAGATATAAAAAGTATGCAGAACAAAAATAAAATGCTAGTAATGGCAAAATAACAACAATATAACTAGAACAATCACCACAATAGCACTGAAATGATATAAGAACAAAAACAGAAATAACACTTTGATTCTAAAAGCAATGTTCACAGGCCTCTTCGAGGGGGAAACCTCTAGTTGAGAAATGCTCTATTACAATATTATCCAAGCTAGGGTTCTCATACCCTCGACTCCTATTTATACTAAATATGTTTATTAAAAGAAGCATCTAGAGGAATATCCTTCTAGAAGAGGAAGCTTCTATTAGGTCTTCCGCCTTATTCTATTTTATTGAAAGGACTTATTAATATTGACCTTTATTACATATGAATATATTGTTCTACCTATGTGCGGGTTAGGACTCTAACATGTCCGCCCCCTTAAAAACAACTTTGTCCTCAAGGCTTGAGATGAGGAAATTGCTGCAGAATGGTAGTTGGTTCCCAAGTGGCATCTACTGGAGTTGTATCTTTCCACTGGACTAGCACTTCCTTGATGGTTCTTTGACGTAGGGGACGCTCATGCTGGTCCAAAACTACTTCTGGCTGTAGCCAAATGGATCATTCTTCATCTAACTCGGGAAGGTTAGTTTGAATTTGGAACTTAGATCCAATCACCTTCTTTAATCATGAAAAATGAAAAACAGGATGTAGCTTTGAATGGCTGGGAAAATATAACTGATAGGCTACTTGTCTCACATGCTTGAGAACGGTATAAGGACCATAAAATTTGGGCACTAGATTCTGACAATGCTCGGCCTTGAGGGAAGTTTGCTTGTAAGGTTGCAGTCGAAGAAACACCTGATCCCCTTCTGCAAATTGACGTTTAGAGTGACCATGATCTGCTTGTTGCTTCATGTGATTCAGTGCCATGACCAAATTCCCTTTGAGGGTACGGAGAATAGCCTCTCGATATGTAAGTGTTTGGTAAACCACCTGGACCTTCAAGGCACCCAGTAAGTATGAGAGAACTGAAGGTGGTTTATGTCTATATATCGCTTCAAAAGGAGTCATGCATGTAGCTATATGGTATGAAGTGTTGTACCACCATTCATCTAGGGGTAACCATTGAGTCCACTGATTTTTCTTTTTCGAGGAAAAACAACTCAAATATGTTTCCAAACACTTGTTGACAACTTCCGTTTGGCCATCAGTCTGGGGATGATAAGCTATGCTGAGATGCAATTCGGTGCCTTGTATCTTGAACAACGCTTGCCAAAAATTGCTTGTGAAAGTTGGGTCACGATCAGAAACAATAGAGTGCAGCATGCCATGAAGCTTGAAGACCTGATCCATGAAAATTTGAGCCACCGTGGATGCTGTAAACGGGTGTTGAAGGGTGCATAAATGAGCATACTTGGAAAGGCAATCAACAAACACCATGATGACTGATTTATTTCCCGATTTGGGTAAGTCGGTAATAAAATCCATAGAGATATCCTTCTAAATAGCAGGTGGAATTGAGAGCGTTTGTAGTGTGCCCAGAGATTTGACTGTTTCTCCCTTGTTGCGTTGACACACATCAAATTCAGTGACAAAATTACGAATGTCCTATTTCATACCATCCCAGAAAAAGGAACGTTTGACCCTGTCATAGGTTTTGGTGAACCCGGAGTGCCCTACTATGGGTGTAGCATGAAGCTCAAAAAGTATTGTGGATTTAAGCTTTGATTGTTTACTTAAATACAAACGACCTTTGTATCGAAGTTCATCATGGAGCCAAGAGTACCCTGGGGAAACTGGAGCATTGAAATGCAATTGTTGGATCAATTGGGAACTTTTGGGATCTTGTAGCCATTCCTAGCGAATGGCTTGGAGCCAATCTGGTACAATGAATGAAAGAGAAAAAAGGGATCCTTCACCTTCATATTTTTGGTAAAGTGCATCTGCAACCACATTGTCTTTGCCTTTCTTGTAAATGATCTCATAATCATATCCAAAGAGCTTAGTCACCCATTTTTGTTGTTCTAGGGAGGAAATGCGTTGTTCCAGAAAATACTTGAGGCTTTGATGGTCTGTCTTAATTTGGAAACGTTGCCCCAATAGATAAGGGCGCCATAGATCAATGACATGCAAAATAGCCAACATTTCCTTTTCGTAGATGGATTTGCCCATATTTATTTTAGATAGTTGCTTGCTGGTAAAGGCCAAAGGTCGACCCTCTTGCATAAGGACAACATCAATTCCTTTCCTTGAGGCATCACATTCCAACACAAAGGTCTTTGTGAAATCGGGAAGGGAGAGGACTGGAGTGGTGCACATGGCCATTTTCAAGGTTTGAAAAGCTTGAGCAGCGGCTGGAGTCCAAGTGAAAGAGTTATTTTTGAGGAGAGTAGTGAGATGTGCTACAATCTTCCCATAATTCTTAACAAACTTGCGATAATACCCTGTTAAGCACATAAATCCACGCAAGATCTTAAGAGTCTTTGGGTGAGGCCAGTCTTGCATAGCTTCAATATTTTTAGGATCCACCCTGACTCCATCCTTGCCAACCATATGACCCAAGTATTCTAGTTCTGAGGCACCAAAAACACATTTATATTGTTTCAATAAAAGTTGGTGCTGAGAGAGTAGATGGAGAACTCGATCCACATGAGCAATATGGTCTATCCAGGTTTTGCTATAGATGAGGATATCATCAAAAAAAACTAAGACAAAATGGCGGAGAAAAGGACGAAAGACATGATTCATGAGGCTTTGCAAGGTGGAGGGGGCATTACACAAGCCAAAGGGAATGAACAAAAACTCATAGTGGCCCTCATGAGTTCTAAAGGCAGTCTTGGGAATGTCTGCCTCTTTCATACGTATCTGGTGGTAGCCCGAACGAAGAACAAGTTTAGTGAAGAATTGGGTGCCACTCAATTCATCCAGGAGGTCATCAATGATAGGAATGGGGAATTTGTCTTTGATGGTTAGTTTGTTGAGGGCACGAAAGTCAGGACACATTCGCCAAGAACATTATTTCTTCAGGACCATGACCACGGTAGAAGAGTAGGGGCTCGTACTAGGGTAGATAACGCCTGCATTAAGGAGTTCCTGGACCATTTTCTCAATTTCATTTTTTTGGGAAAAGGGGTGACGATATAGACATATATTGGGAGGAAGGCTTCCGGGTACAAGGGGAATGGAATGATCATGAACACCATGGGAAAGAGGGAGTCCTTGGGGAGTGGAAAATACCAATTGATGTTTAGAAAGGATGGATTGGAGGTATTGCGGGACCGAGGGTGTCTCTGTTGCTTGTATGGCATGGAGTTGGGCGATAACACCAAAATGACCTTTTTTGAGCATCTTTTCCATGCGATGGGAACTAATGATCTCAGGTGATCTGGCGGTGATTCCTTGGAACTTATATTGGTGGCCCTCCTGGTCGAATTGCATGGTTAAGTCTTTAAAATCCATGAGAATGGGACCCAAAGTCCTTAGCCAGTCTGCACCCAACACAATGTCACAACCTCCCATGTCGATAGCAAACATATGGGATTTCAAGTGGTAGTCACCAATTTGGAGACACACATTTTCACAATGCCCTCCACATTTCATGGAACCACCATCGACAATCATGATTTGCAAATTATTGACGACATGAATGTAGCAATGAGTTTCTTGGGCAATACGACGATGAATAAAATTATGGGTGTTGCCACTATCAACCAGAATGATGACCTTCTGATGCTTGATGTAACCAATTAGATTGAGGGTTTGGGGAGTGGAGAAGCTAGTGAGAGCATTAAGGGAAATGACCGGTTCTACTTGGGAGGGTATGAGGGAGGGGTTATGTCAGTGGATTCAGGTGACTCAGACATAAGGGGAGTTTCTACATCTCTTCCGAAATATCCTCTGAGATGGCCATAAAAAGATTTTTTTCTTTACACTTGTGGTCTGGGAAATATTTGTCATCATAGTTATAACAAAGTCCTTTGAGTTGGCGTTCATCCATTTCATCCCTGGTCAATTTTTGGATTTTTAGTGGAGTAGAGGGAGTAGTGGGATTTACTGGTTTAGGGTGAGGGATAAAGGAGGGTTTTCAGTTTTGAGAAGATACAACTCGTTGTGATTCTTTATATCTTTTAGTAGCCTCCACCCAACTCTGAGGCCGAGCCATGAGGACATGGGCCCAAATCTCATCCTTGAGGCCGTTGATAAAACAATCTCGGAAAAAGGCATCAGACATGCCCTCTGTTCTAAAATCTAGGCGCTCAAAGGTAGCTATAAAGTATTCCACTGTTCCTAATTGTTTCAACTTTGTCAAACGGCCCAAATGGTTTGTTTCAGTGTTAAAGAGTTCATAAAGCTCTGCCACAAAGTGTGTCCAAGCAATATACCCGTGACGAGAAGTTTTTCTCCATTGCCACCATTGCCAATGTTCTTGATCTAGATGGAGAACACCATACCGGAGTTTGGCCAAGTCATATGTAATGCCGTATAAATAGAAATAATGTTCCATTTGGGTTACCCAACCAGTGGGGTCCGATCCATCAAATTTGGTCACATCCACCCATGGAAGGCGTATGTGACATTGAAAGTGATGGTTTTGAAAGTTATGGGAATGAGAGGAATGGTCACCTTTAGTATGTGGAGGTGAGGAAGAGGAAGGGTTATCTATAGGGATATTGTTACAGGTATGAAATAACTGAGGGGCGGGGGGGGTGAATCAGTTATTGTAAATTATTAACAATCTCTCTCAATTTTAACTTCGAATCATTAATCTTAGTGGCAGTAAGTCTTTACTGTGAAAACCAGTGTTGTAAACATAAAGCATATATCATAACGAACAACAATCAC
>ML829720.1:15123-31651 GCA_009831015.1 Picea engelmannii
CAAAGTAAAAAAAAAAATTACTTCGAGTTACAAAATTTTTGTTACCTCCAAAAAATATTTGAACTGTTTATCACTGATTTATTTAAAAAAAAAAATTTCGTTTCCTTTGCTGATTCTTCACAATACAATAGTATAGAAATTTCTCACAATAGATCTGGCAGAAAACCATTCAAATCGATACCACAATGGGATGAACTAGTCTTCGCTGGACATCTGCTTCAACAAATTCTTTGATGACATCTGGAGGAGCGCCGTCGTGAAGATCAAGCATGCCAAGTTCTTGCAGCTTCCCTTTTAAGACAACCTGAACCT
Source organism: Picea engelmannii (assembly GCA_009831015.1). NCBI lineage: Eukaryota > Viridiplantae > Streptophyta > Pinopsida > Pinales > Pinaceae > Picea > Picea engelmannii. The sequence continues at coordinate 15,436 of ML829720.1, forward strand.
GTCTGCAATGCCAAACTTGACACTTAAATCAATACAAACGCACCACTCTAAATAAACAACCCAACAATAGTGAATATTATAATGTCAAGAAAATATCCGGGTAATCAATACTAACCATCCAACAAAACAACTCCTCGAACATAGCATAAGTTATGTGTCATCTGTGTTCAAACACCATAAGTAGTATTGACTAGATCAAAAGCACATTTGAACTGCATTGGTGTATGAAGCTACCTGATGCTATGACAAATTTCTAAAGTAGATTTCATTATATTGAATTACTGGGTGACACACTCTGAAGTTTTGGAGATAGGCTTCGAGCATTGGGTGATAAAATTGCACGTGCAGGAGACCACAATAATGGATGAAGTCACCAGTTTATAGGAATTTATAAATGCATTTTCAACTGAAGGGCGCGTGTTCGATCCACGCTCATCGCACCAGTTTACAACCCAACGCGTTGCTTCGTCTGGCAGGTTGTGCACCAAGGAAGGCCACCACTACCAGCAGGAGGAGGATTATGATATGATTATTATGATGATGAGGAGGTCGAGGGTTTAAAAACCACATAAAGCTTCCAATATATAAGCTCTGAGAAGCTCTACCAGGGATTTCATCTTTTGACCATGGACGCCACCAACAATCGTGCAAATCTGTTAGTTTCTCAATTTCTCCTATTTTGATTGGAGGCAGATCATGCATCTTCTTCTCCAATCCTCTGGTGCATGAAATTCACGCATGCATTCGTTCGTTACCGATCGTCGAGAGCCATTCTCTAGTCCAGGGTTCGAATTCTGTGGTATCCTTTTCTTTTCATAAATTTGCACAGATCTTCGCCACTATAGCACGAGGAAATTTTGAGGAATTTTGATGTTGAATCGCGTGCCCACAGAAATCGCGTTGAATCTAAATGCTTATAACATTGATAATTTATAACAATGATAATTAATTCGCCAGAAATTACTCAAAAATTACACAGCGTTTAATGGCAGAAGACTGATCGTTTAATACAAGAAATTACTTTGACAGAAACTAATTCGCCATGGACAAATTTGTCAATTTTTAAGATTTGCAGTTTGCAAAATCAATTTGTCTGAGTCTAATGACTGAAATCTGAAAGTAAAAACAATTTCTTTTCCCTTTTAAAAAAAAATTTGAACAATAACTGACCGATTTACTAACAGAGTATGCGCCGACTTTCCTTGGTCTGTAACGCTGGGATCTCTTCCTCAGATCAACAAATCTCTTCTTCAGTTCAACAACATTACTGGAGCTCTGATACCACAATAATGGCAGAAGTGTCCTCAGACACACACTTTTATTAATAGGAAAAGAAATTACATAAGAAACTTTGCAAGAGTTTACACCCGAACAATTCAATACTCTTGCAAAGAGCTATATATAAGCTAAATGTCCCAACAAACTCAAGATATGGATCACTTATTAAATAAACAAGTGTCCATTTATAATAAATGCTATCTTAACAATCTTAAAACAATACTCCTATTTTAGAGCCTAAGATACGACACCTCTCTAGAGTCATATCTTTTACAACAATAATTTATTTCTAAAAGTCTATATTTATTAATCAAATATTCTAGATTATTAATTTAATATTCTAAATTAATAATCATTTTATTCTATATTTATAAACTATGATAATTGTATTTTGGATTATCTAACAACCCCGTCGGGGCGAGCTGAACCATTCTCATGCACTACGCAAAATTTATTTATTTTTTTGAAAAAAATGCCCAATTTCAAGATAAATTGTAATTTTGATTGGATGAAAGTGCAAATTTGAAGGTAATAAATAGTTTACCTGCTTTTTTCTACCCCGAGGAGGCATGGTTGCATTGTTGAGAGGAAACAAAAATTTGTGGTAATTTCCAAAATTTGGAAATGCGTGGAATCCAACAATGGAGCTATCCAAGTCAGTGTAGAGCACCAAAAATGAGGCGTCTTAGGAAAAAAAGGTGAGAACCAGTGCTTGCTTGAGAGTTTGAAAGCACAGGATGCACTGTAACAATGAAAATCAGTTTGGTAATTTTTATTTTTATTTACCCTACCTCAGTATTCCTTTCAACAGGTAGGTGCATCGATAGGTTATGTTCAACGACACCGATGCATTTATTCGGTGTATGCAATTTTATTATAAAGTATAGTGGTGCTATAGGAACATGGACACACTGGGGTGTCATTGTTCATGAAATTTCCTATGCATCTATATGTTTAAGACATATTGATTAAAAAAAATTCCAAAAACCTCTCGCCACACGCCTCCGCCATGAACAATGATGGGGCATTTAAAAATTTAAGATCCAGTGCAGTCATTTTTAGATGCTCACCAGTGCATCTATTCCATAAAGGTGCACCAACAAAAAAACCTCCAACTGCTTGCCTCCACCAACAACCTCCGCTATTTACAGCTAAGAGAAGAATTTGTTGGGGAGGTTCCATAAAAACCTCCTCTAGAAGGTGTTCTCCTTGTAGTGTCCCATGGATTTACAAAACTCACAGAGTGGAGTATGATGCATCTTTTGATACTTTTGCAAATTTGGGAAGTGGGGTGGTACCTAGCCCCACTATCGACAGATATCACACCATTCTATCTGGGACCCAGTTGGGAATGAAATTAGTGCACCCGTCACCATATAATTTGGAAGTATAGGACACTCATCCCTGCGATGCTCCTCAGAGCGACATGCGGTACACCATACATGCTTGCACATGAATTTTGTCTTGGGCATATCTTATGGCTGCATATTTAGATTGGACACTTGCGACTGCACTTGTGCCAATACTTCTGATGTCTCTACCCCTCCTGGTGTAGCTTCTAGGCACATTGTAATTTCTACTACCTCTGCTTGAGTCCTCACCTTCTGCTGGGTGAATGGGAATTGGATATGGGAAAGCAACCCCACAATAAGCCACTCTCTATGTTGCATGTATTGAATATGGAATGTCATCCTATCCAACAAAATCTTAAACCGTTGGTCATAATCCCACACTTTTTCTCCTTATTGTTGCTTAATCTCCTTGATCTTAGTAATACAACAAGACTCTAGCTTAGGTTTCTAAAATTCCCTAAGAAGATCTTGCTTGATATTTTTCAGGGACCTCACTTGTCCCGCTATTGTAGTGGCCTTATAATTGATGTACCACATCAAGTCTTTGTCCTTGAACTTGGTTTCCAGTTGTGAAACCTTTGTTGCTTCATCTGTGATTCACTTCATAGACCATATTTCTTTGCACGTGAACCAATGTTGTTCCATGTCATCTTTACCTATCCCATGGAACACGAGTAGCCTTAGGGTGTTATCCTAATTCACCATATTTAACCTCAAACCAACTCCTCCTGCCTAACTGTTGGGTGTCAGGGTTCTCAACATCGATACTCTCCTGGTTGAAGTAACATTGACTTAACCTTTTTCTTGACTCATCTCTTCTCCTCTATCTGCTTCTACTCTTTCTTCTTTTCCAACTGCTTCACTATTTGTTGTTCTTTCTTCTTGATTACAAATGTGAAAGGGGGGTGGTTTAAAGGGGGGGTAAGTCCATCTCCTTCTGACATTTCTTGTGAGGAGACCCAGAGATTTTGCTACTTGCATCTGCTCGAAACCATCTACAATTTCCAATTCTTCTCCCCCACCACTAGGGGATCCTCTGTCTTCCTTCCTTTCTCCCGAACCTCTACTCTACACCTCATCTTTCTCCGATGTTGCGACACTCCACAATAACCAAGGGGATCAAAATTCATCACTTTTGGCCTTTGGGACAACTACCAATCCTACTACTACTACTTGTATCCCCACTGGAAACCATATCCTCAATGTTGTGCCTCTTTGCGGGCCTATCTTCACATGTGCTCCTCTCTGGCACAATACACTCTTCCACACTTCCCCCACATATAGTCTCTTTTATTTTCATCCTGGACCTGACCCCTCATCTCACGCCCCTGGATAACTTCTTGCCACCTCTTTGCTATGCTTTCCTCCTTAGCTCAACTCTTCTTGCCTATATATCGACTCTATCTCTCTCCTCTGCTCTTTTGGGTCCATCCCATTGCTCACCTCATTCCAACAACTTCTGGATCCTCCTCAATGGATCTATCTCCTCTCTCACCCCCCTTCCCCCCGATATTTTTCATCCCCCCTAGTGCTAGGAGAGTCTGCTCAACCATCATGTTGAGCTCCATGCACATCAACCCTTTCTCAATGAACAACATCTTGATCCAGAGTGGGATTTCTTCCAACATTCGTTTTCTTGGACCTTTCTCGAACTTTCTTTCATCTTCTCTGAAAGAATCAATGCACTCCACAACAAATTCAATGATATATCCCTCCTTTACTTGAGCTAACCAGAAATTAATTGCCCGAGTCCACTTATTGTCCAATCTCTTCATCCTATCAAGTGTGGATTGATCCTAAACCATTGGTTCTAAAGGGCACAAGGAAAAATCAATAGCAGTTTTCCTTTTTATCCATTCATATAAAAAGAAGGGAAATTTAACAAAGAATTTATCATTCATATCAGTGTAAATATACTTATCTTTCCATGTCTTCACAATCACTCTCAGACCCTGAGTTTCTCACAGGGAAAACACATGCTCCTTTGTAGTTATTCAGTCTTGAATTTCCTCCCAATATGGATACCACCTCATATCTTGGATTCATCCTTCAATACAATACTTTCAAGTCCCAACAACAGAACCATTTGTTGGATCATTTCATTATTGCATGATGCTAGGGATTTTAGACCTAGGGTTCGTCGAGAGTTGACCAACAAAAACCCCAAATCATTGACATATCAATATTTAGCCAAGGATGAAGAAGGTCTCACCTGAGATGAAATGAGGATCATAGAGACCATAAATACACATGTATCCATTCGAGATGAAGGAATAAATACACATGTATCCATCCGAGATGACATTCACACAGTCCATTAATGACAACTTACTATTATCAATAAGTAAAACAATACACACACATATCCAAATAACACATGAATGCCACATTATAGATCATAATAATTCCATCTTTATTACTCCTTCCATTCCATTAAACATTGGAATACATTAAGAAAAACATACTGACATCAACAAAGTCTCACGTCTTCTTTAGATAATTCCCCATAGTTACAATACCTTGTTCTTTGCGCATCCTTTCATACTTTAGACATATAGAAGACTCAAACTTATAGTCAAAAACATTACAATATTACCATACTACAAAAGCTCAAACAGAGCTCAAAAATACAAAAAACAACACTCAATGAATCTTCTAAGCGAGTGTCTAACTCTATTTTCGATACCACTGCTTCATTTTATAGTTTTTTGTGCTCGGGAGCTCTGTCTGTTTCAGTTCTACTCCACTTTCTCTACCGACTAACAATATCACACCCTTTGGTTTCTTGCATGCATTCCACATATCCTTTCTAGAATTAAGGCAATCTTAACTACCTCACAAGCTCATATTGTGTTAGCTCCACCTTCCCTTGTGTTGATGGCAGTAATCATCCAAGAATATTTCCTGATGATTCCTTTCTTGATCCTGATGCGCATCTTCTTGATTTCTGGTGTGCATCAAAACTTGGACTGAAACACCTTTGATAGACCTTGATCTTGGCGCATTATATTAAAACTTAGTCTTGAGTGAAATTCTTGTCATTCTCCATGCATTATCTTGGAAAAACTTACATTCGTTTGTGTGTGTGCGTGAAATTAACCCAAAAATTTGGGTGCCAACACTTGGATGTATCACATTCTAGATGATCCTTGTAAGACACCCAACCCCTAAGTGTCCTTTTACGGGATGGGGCATTATAATTTTCACTTTTCTCGACTATATCAAACTTCCTCTTTGACAACTCTAACGTCCTTTGTTCATCATGAGCTTTACAACGACTATAATTTCACTCAAAACTAAGTTATGAATAGAAAGTTATGACCCTCTAAAGTTCTCAGGTTTTCATGAACAATATCTTTCTCACTGTCATGTGGCACCTTGTCACTCATGCCATATGACATGGCAACAACATGGCACCGATGTGGCACATGCCTAACTTACCATGGTGGAAATTCATTCCACGTAAACCTATAGTCATCGACATTCGGACTTTCTCTCGATTCACTCAAGTTTTACCTCCAAAGGACACAACATCAAAGAATATTCCCTTTCGATATTGTCCATTCGATGTTCTAAAGGTTCGGGAAATTTTATTTCTCTAAAATCAAGGTATCGAAGAATATGACATATTCTTGATGGATGAAGTTGATGCACTTACGGTCTCCCTCACCAATGGTTGATATTGTTTTGGGGGTCTAAGGTTCTCCTGTCCTGATGGACTACACTCAACTCATCAACCAATTAATGATTGACATCTGTCGTCCTAAGGAAACTCTGGGTACCTTCCTAGCATGCCATGTCATTCATGAAATCAACACTTCATCTCTTAACTTAAATGGGACTTACGATAGATCGATGGCTACCATCACATCTCGCCCACTCACAAACCTATAGTTCAGATCTACCCTTCATTGGAGTCTTACTTTGAACACTTCAGAGGAGTAATCTGAACCCTTCAGAGTTGTATTCCGAGCCCTTCGGAGTTAACCCCAAAAAAGGTCAGCTTCAATCCAACTAGACCTACACTCATTCCTGTTGACCAATGGACTTTCGACATGCATCTTCATACTGAATCTCCCAGCCAATGCTAGCTCTCTCTTCCCCCCTGATCTACTAAGTGGGATCCTCAATAATCAATGGATGAGGATTAACTCACCGACTTCCAGATCTACAATCCACACACACTCAACTTCAAAGTTTCTCATTTGAGGATTTTCCCACAACACATGAGATTCCCCCTTGAAAGTCTCACTCCGAATAGTCCATTTCAAAGTCTCTCATTCGAATATTTTCCCACAACACTCAAGGGTTCCCTCCAAAGCTTCCACTGTGAACAAGCCACTGTGATCAATGGTTCAGATCTCTCCAAATCTACGACTATCATTCTCTAATGATTATCACGGAGATTTAAGGAGATATAATGGTCCTTTTTGAGGACTTAGCCATTTCTCGAGATTTGCAGGGTTTCATGTTATGACCCAAGAGGGGCATATATATGGATAAATGTATATGATATGACCCCATAGGGGGGAATATAGGGGCCTAAATGTACATGTAATGTGTACATACATATGTAATAGGGTCAGCCTAGTGATAAAGGGGCCTCATGTGCAAGTGTTAATAGCTATATATAAGAGATCATGTATTCATTATTGACATGTGAATTGTAAAGTATGAATGGTATTTGGTTATTTGGAGGGGGTTCCCCTATTATTTAAGGAGTTATTGTTTAACTTATCTATATTGGAGTTGTTCTCCATGTTGAAATTCTATACATGGTGTGTACTTCTGTAATTTTATGATATTTTGATCATTTTGGATCATAACATTTGGTATCAAAGCTTAAGGTCTTGGGGTTTCGTTGCTACATCTGAGATGCCTTGGAATTTTTGCTATAAGTTTTTTTATACGATGTTTCAGAAGGAACCCCTTGGAGGATATTTAGTAGATGGATCAAGGTACGTGGGGTTCAAATTTCAACTCCCAAGGCCTTATACTTTCAATAATATAGCCTGTGTAAGATAGGGTTCTTGAATCATCCTGAATGTAGTCATCGCAAAATTTTTGCTATGAATTTTTTTATGTAACGTTTCAGATCTTGAAATCTGGAGGATATTCATAGACATTATTAAGGTATCTGTGATAAAATTTTCATCTTCTGGGTCATCTCACATTTGTAGATACACCCTGTGGAAGATAAGGTACGTGACTAGTCCTATTGACTAGTCTCAAGAAGGTGTTCCGGGTAACACAATAATAAATTCTTCCTAGAGTATCCAAATTGAGTGAGACTAGTTGCATTGGATAGTGCACAGTCTGTAGTATTTATGGTACAATTTTATAATTTAATATCAATTGTTTTGTGCAGGGCACTCCATACAAGTGAGATCTCCAAGAAAAGAACAAAAATCAACAATTTGTGGGGAAGTTACCATAAATTCCACTCGGAACATCCAATTTTTATCAGACCTATGGCATTGCAGAGAAGAAATATTAGAGAATTACAAAAAAAAATTCATACCCAAAAGGGCCGAAATTTTAGAGATACAACATAAGATGAGTATTTATCAAAATGCTAGATGGCATTGTACATGGGAAGAATTTGAAAAACTCTTCTAAGATAAATGGATTAGGGATACAAAAATGAAGGAATTGTATAGAATTCAAGATGAATTAAAAGAAGCAAAGGAAGAGATTAAGAAGAAGGTTGAGGAGCTATCTGATATACGATCCCTTAATGAATCACTCATTAAGGAGGTTAAGAACTTAAAGCAAGAAAATAATAGTAAATCAAAGTGGGAAAAAGATGAATCAAGGGAATATTTGAAAAAGAAAGATGAAGAGATATGTAGATTACAAATCCATAATAAAAACCTATTGGATGAGGTAAAGAGATTGAAAGAAGAAAAGAAGAATTGTGAAAATAAAGAAGAAAGAAGAATCTTGGATGAAGAATCTACCAAAAGACCGCAAGAGGAAATTTGCAAGAAGGTTGAGGAATCATTAAATACGGATGAGGTAAAGTAAAAAATGCAATCCAAAATTGAAGAAGGACGTCATAATTGGTTAGATGGGATCACATTGCAAATTCAAAAGGAGAAAGAAGACAATATTCAAGAAGGTCAACATAATATACTTGAAGAATTTGAACTCCATCTAGAGGATGTACATGCCAAATATGATGGTATTATATCGAAGGCTAGAGTAATAAAAGACCAAGAAAATATGATCAACGATTCCATTGTTTCTGAAAATATGATAGATGAAATGCATGTTCAGAGTGAAGGAAGACCATCAAATGTGAAATCGTATCAACACCCTCATTACCAAGAAACATTTCAAGGAATGCAAGAAGGGCGATATCAACATCATGAAGGAAGAAGATGGAATACTTGTCAATATTCAGGGAACAAGACATCACCAAACTACTCTTCAACAATCTTTGATCAGAGACCAACAATGACTACAAATTAGAGAAGCTTCAACAAAAATACATGGAATTAAAGGAAAGAAAATTATTCAACAACTAGACACCAAGGATTAAGACTGAAAAGAATTGATTTTGGATGGATACATCATCAACAATGGAATGAATAAATAAGGAACATAATAATGTCATATTACTTGGTTTCATCACATGTGAAGCCTTTAAATGCAAAGATTTGAGGACAAAGCATTTTGAAGGAGGTACTATGTTATGACCCAAGAGGGGCATATATGGCTAAATGTATATGATATGACCCCAAAGGGGGGCATATAGGGGCCTATATGTACATGTAATGTGTAAATACATATGTAATAGGGCCCGCCTAGTGATAAAGGGGCCTCATGTGCAAGTGTGAATAACTATATATAAGAGATCATGTATTCATTATTGACATGAGAATTGTGAAGTATGAATGGTATTTGGTTATTTGGTGGGGGTTCCCTTATTATTTAAGGATTTGTTGTGTAACTTATCTATATTGGAGTTGTTCTCCACGTTGACATTTTGTACATGGTGTGCAATTTTGTAATTTTATGATATTTTGAGCATTTTGGATCATAACATTTCGGCTCAGATTTTCAAAGTTTTAGGACTACACTAAGACTATTACAAGTCATATAAACTTGAGGAGACAAATCTTGCATGATTTATAGATTCTCCCTAAGGATATAAAATTCTCAAGCACGCAACAATTCATACTTGGCTCATTTTTACAATTATTAGAGTAATAATAAACATTACAATGTATCTCAACTTGCATGCATTAAAACTATAGATTATAAAAAACTGAGATTCTCTTAGATTCAAACATTTACACATGCATTCATATATATCATTCACATTTAGTTTCAGTACAAATAAACACTTTTTTGATAAGGAAATTACCAAATCCAATTGACTGAGAGAGGATGCCTTTCCTTCCAACCTTAGGTCTTATTGTAGAGTCACTTTCTACATCATGCCACCCCCATTCCAAGATATGATACCACCAATTAAATTGACTCAAGAAGGTTACTAGCCTTCCTCCCCTGACACAACATAAGTTGCTACCTCCCACTAAGCTTCGAGTCTCTACAGGTTTATCAAGTGGTTTCTCAACTAGATTTCCTCTACACAAGGGAATCCCTTCTTTGCTCAACAGTCCCTTAGCGACCTCCCCTTACCAGTGGAAGTTTCTATCCAGTAAGCACCAAGTTGTAGCTCACTATTGCTCTAGTTCAGGAATTCAGGTCTTCTCTATTCAAGGTGATCATCAATAACTCAGACAAGCTTCTTGTTTTCCTCTAGAAAGCTATTATTTTCTTTCTCTTCCTCAATCAGCCCTTCTAAACCTCAATGCTATGTTATATGTGTATCTTTTTTATGTTTTGTGTGTGTCACCTCACGTATCCTTTGTTGTGGGGTCTCTCCTCTGTTTGATTACACTGATTGTTATCTCATCTCTCTCCTCCTCCGATATTCTTCTCTATCCCCTTGGGATCTCCGTGAATTCCTGCAGATGTAACTTGTAGTCTTCCATTCACAGTATGAAGGGGAAGTTCCGTGGTATCCCCTGTTAGTTGTTTATTCGTTATTTTTTCTTTGCAAGAGTCAACTTCCTATATTCATTAATTGCTCAACCACCTATGTGACCTTCTTTAATGGTCACGTGGTTTCATGTATGTCTCGTATGGTGGTAAGTGTAGTTATTTATTTTTATAAGAATAAATTAGCTTGTTGTGCAAGCTTTCTATTTTCTTCGCTGATGTATCTCAACTCCACTATACTCAACTATTCCATCAGTCCCCCATGCCTCATCAATTTCCTATGGTGTATCATGGCCAATACTTTCAAGGATATTCCCTCTTAGTCAACATTTTTGTGTCTATATTAAATCAAAACATAATTACATTCCTCATAAAATTAACATATGAAGTTTGTGCATAATTACAATTATGGGGGAAAACATGGTGTTACATTCCCCTCCCCCTTGAAGAAAAATTGTCCTCGATGTTTAAAACACCATGTATACACAATTATGCATTAAAAAAAATTGGGTATGCTAATCTCATAGCATCTTCTAGCTCCCATGTAGCTTCATCTTCTCCAAAGTGCTTCCATTGCACCTTGACCTACATGATGGCTCGGTTTTGGAGCATTGTTTCTTTCCTGTCTAGGATGCATTAAGGTTCTGGCTGAAATTATCCTTCTGCTTCCACCTGTATTAGATTCCAATCAATATCATGATTAGAATGATGTACATATTTCTTTAACAAAGACACATGGAATACATTATGTCCTCTAATATTAGGTGGTAAAGCAAGTTTGTATGCTACTGGTCTTATTCTCTATAGGATTTCAAATGGTCCACAATATCGGGGAGCCAACTTATCACACTTCCCCATTTTCAGGGAGATACTCTTGGGTTTCACTCGGAGATACACGTGGTCTCATACTTTGAACTCTCTAGAGGTTCTCTTGCTATCAACATAGCTCTTCTGTCTATCCTAGGAAATATTCAATTTCTGCCTTATCATAACTATGTCATGTTCCATTTCCTTCAGTAATTCAGGTACAAGTGTGATTTTATCCATAGGACCGTCCCAACTAATCAGGAATCTACAATTTCTTCCATATAGAGCCTCGAACAGGATCATCTTCAATGATTCTTTATAACCATTGTTGTATGTGAATTCTACCAAAGGTAGATATTCATCTCACTGCTTGGGTCGATGCATAACACACATTCATAACATATCTTCTAACACTTTGTTCACCCTTTAGGTTTGACCATATGTTTGAGGATGGTAGGTTTTGCTAAATGACAATTGTGTTTCTAAACCTTCAAACAAGATTTTTCAAAAAATTGAGGTGAACTTAACATCTTTGTTTGAGATGATGGTTTTAGGAAAACCATGCAATCTGAATATTTATTTCACGAAAACATTGGCAATGTCTATGGATTTATAAGTATATTTTATGGGACAAAAATGAGCTTCCTTGCTCAACTTATCTTCTACAACCATGATTGCATCATGTTGTTTGAATTTATTTGGTAAACCCATGTTAAAATCCATGGAAATCACTTCCCATTTCCATTCTGGTATCTGTATAGGATGCAATAGTCCAACATGGTGTTGATGCTCGACTTTCACCTGTTGGCACTGAAAACACTTCACAATGTAATGAGAAATGTCTTGCTTCATTCCAAGCCAATAATACAGTTTCCTAACCATGATCACCATTTTATGGTAACTAGGGTGACCTACATAAGGTCTCCTATGGAATTCATCCATAATCAAGCACATCAAATCTTTTGAATTTGGCACATACAACCTGTTATTGTAGAGAATCAAATTATCATCCCTTAGTTGGTATCGTTCATACCTATTTTCCTTAGGTTCTTGTTACAACCTGTCCTTTACTTGATTGAAGAACTCATCTTCCTGCAAGAGGGTCTTAATCCTCGAGTGAATGTCAAACTCTCCTTCACTTTTTGCTTCCAAGTGCACTGTCTGAATGCTTCGACTGAGTGCATTTGATACTTTGCTATCTTTTCCTTTTATGTATTTGATTTCAAAGTCAAACTCACTGATCAACGCCATCTACCTGGCCTATCTAACATTCAATCTTAGTTGGTGAAATAAATACTTAAGACCACAATGGTTAGTCACGAGGATAAATCTCCTCCCGAGAAGGTAATGTCTCCACATTTTCAATGCATGTACAATTGCTGCAAGTTCTAGGTCATGAGAAACATACTTATGCTCATGTTCATTCAAATTACATGATTCATAACAAACCAATTTCCCATCTTGCATGCAGACCCCTCTTATTCCTTCTTTACAAGCATCTATGAAAACCATGAAGTCTTTTTATGGGTATGTGATTTTCAAAATAGGGGAATTAGGCAATAGTTGCTTTAGTTGATGGAAGCTATCTTTGCACTCTTGTGACCACACAAACGTCTTCCCTTTCCTTTTTAAGGAAGTAATATGATTTCCAATCTTGGAGAATCCCTTGATGAACCTTTTGTAATATCATTCCAATCCTATGAAGGATCTCACTTCTGTCACATTTCTAGGGGCATGCCAATCCATGATTACCTTGATCTTTGTTGGGTCTACTTCCACTCCTTCTGCTAAAATTACATGGACTAGATACTGGATTTTTTGTTTAAAGAAATCACACTTGATAAAATTAGTGTACAAAACATGTTCTCTTAACACTTGTAACATCATCTTGATGTGTTCTTCAAGGTCCTCTTGGTTCTTGGAATACACCAAAATGTCGTCCACAAATACTATGACAAACTTGTATAAATACTTGTTGAGCACACTATTCATTAGACACATGAATGTAGTTGGTTCATTTGTAATCTCAAATGGCACCACAACAAACTCATAGTGTCCATACCTTTAACTAAAGGCTATATTTTGGATGTACTCATCTTTAATTCTAACTTGGCGATATCCCGACCTCAAATATATCTTTGAGAAATTGGTATCCCTCTAAGATGATCAAAGAGATCATCTATTATAGGAAAAGGGTGTTTATTATTGATGGTCATCTTGTTCATCTACCTATAATGGATGCATAGCCTCAATGTACCATCTTTCTTCTTTACAAACAGGGCTAGTGCTGTTGATTAAGGTTTGTTGTCATTGATGTCAACCCTTGAAGAAAGCCCTATAGCACAAAGGTTTGGGTAATGGACCTAATATTTTTTGATGTAAATATGACTCATTATTTTTTTTTCATGGTTAATAAGAAGTAAATATGGATGAACTCCAAAGTGGTCCCCTTATGGTGAAATCCCTCACGGGAAGACGCTTTGCGGAGTAAGAGAACCCATGCTTAATTGTGGAATAATGAGATGAAGGAAAGTGAAATTTTCAGGGAAAATATCCTAGATGGATAGTTCTTTTCATGCCATTTTCGGTGGTATGTGGAACATAACATATCTCCTCATGGTTAGAGAGTTATGACCATGAGAGGTTGGAGACCCTAGGTTTGGGTAATGGACCCACGTTTGTTTGATGGGTAATGGTATGCGTTATGATATATTTTCAGATAATACTATTCTATATGGATAGTACATGTCATGCCATTTTTGTTGGTATGTGGAACGTCACATAACTCCTCACGGTTTGAGAGTTATGGCCTTACAAAGTTGGAGGACCCTCATATGTCATCTAGAAGCCCCAAAAGGTCAAAGTAGTCAAAGTGGTTTAAGAGATTTTTAAGGGATAAATAATAAAGTGAAGTGATGAGTGTATTATAATTCAAATTAAATACAAAATAAATTATTTCAATAATAATTTTAATGGAGAAATTAGAAGTGGGTTAACCCTAAAATAAGGAAAGTCGGCCAAGTGACCTAGAATATGTTTTTAAGGAAGCTAATTGGAGAGTATAAATAAGAGGCAAGGCTCTCTCATTTAACATACACTTGATAATATTGAATATCTATAGGTGTCTGAGGTAACCAAGGATATCTAAACTGGAATTCTGAGTGAAGGTGAAGAAAAGAAGGCCGAAATGCAAGGAAGGATAAATTCTTTTGATGGTGCTTTTTAAGGTATGTTATTTACAAGTCATCTCACCATTTTCACTATAACAATTTTTACCTAATAATTCAGATATTGAAATTGCTATGCCATTTTGAAAACATATCCAAGTATCTGTGGTAAAAAATTCAGCTTGTAGGTCATTGTATTTTGGGAGTTACAATCTGTGGAAAATAGGGTTTGTGGCTAGTCCTGAAACTAGTCAAAAACAGGTGTTTCGGGTAAAAACGTCATAACTTCTTCATAGAAGATAAAAATTTATCGAGACAAATTATTTTGGTTATGTTATAGTCTTTAGTATGCTGTGTAATAATTTCAGATCATTTCAACAAATATTCTGTGTGGGGCAGGCTCTACAAGGTCGCTCTCTAGAATAAGCCAGAATTCAGCACAATATGCCATTTTTGCTATAACTCCTTTTCTAAGAGGTTCCAAGAAGTGACACTTGGAGGAATTGTATAAAACACACTGATGAACATTGTGTATCTGTTTCATATATTTATATATTACATATACAAAGTTATGATTAATTCAATTTAGGGTTGTTGACTAACCCAAAACTAGGTATGTGAGCCTAAAGAAAAGTTTGATGAAAATGCTAGTCTCTTGTTGTTAAAGTTAAGGAAGTTTTGCAGAAATGTGATATATACACCAGGTCTATTACATAGCTACAAATCATATTTGGATGATGAAATTGATGAGGGATTTTGGTTGAGTTAGATGTTGAGTACATGGTTGAGACAAGTAGTTGATGAGTTGGCACATACATGAGGTGTATAGTTGATGATGTTGGTTGATGAGTAGTTGACACATGATTGGTACATACTTGGTACATGGTTGGATGCACTTTTTTATGGTATAGGTTGATTACATGTTGTTTGGTATAGGTTAGTGTATGGTTGATGCACTTGTTTATGGTACATGTTGATTACAGGTTGAGGTACAGGTTGATGCATGGTTCAGATTTATTGGTATATATTTACACCAATATATCTCACAGTGATAGTGTGAAAGTGGTTCCATAATTCTACTTCTACTTCAGGGTGGCAGGATGGGGCAAGGACAGGTGGTTGTAGCCACCTTCCAGTTGTAGCTGGAGAACATATGGGGTTGTAGCCTCATTCTGGTTGTAGCCAAAGAATTGGGGAGTTGGAGATTCCCTCAGGTTGTAGCCTGAGAAACTAGGGGATTGGAGCCTCCTTCAAGTTGCATGTGGAAAACAAAGGAAGTTGGTGCTTCCAATGAATGTAATTCTTCAAGACATATAAGAAAAAGCATTTCGTGGTTTTCTCCCGATTTGGGTTTCCACGTAAAACACTGTTGTACTGTGTATGTATGTGATTTTTTATTTCTTACTGCTCATTATTGGATAATAATTCTACATTGATATAACATTTGAAGAAAAAAGATTATAATTACGCTATTACTAATTCACCCCCCCTCTCAGTAATCCAACAATTGGTATCAAAGCAGGTTCCTTCAGAAATCAGTTTAACCACTGAAAGGTAGATCATGGAGAGTACCAACTTGTATAAAAATGGAATACCACA
>ML829720.1:33884-48409 GCA_009831015.1 Picea engelmannii
AACAATTTTGGACACATGGCCAAAAATTGCAGAATGACAGTCCCTCCTAAAGAACCTCAACAAAGTCACAAACAAGAACATCAGAAAACAACAAGGATAAGAAAGCAAGATCAATATAACAATGAAGAATGCACAATCGCTCTACAAGCTAAACAGAAGAAACATGGTTGGTATGTTGACAGTGGATGTTCAAAACACATGACAGGTGATAGAGACAAGTTTCTTACATTACGAAAGGAAAGAGATGGATCAGTCTCCTACGGAAATGATGATTCAACCAAAATCATTGGAAAAGCCATGGTCCGAATCGGGAACAAGACTGGAAAGGCATAAATTGTTCTACTAGTAGAAGATATGAAACATACTCTGTTAAGTGTGAGTCAAATGTGTGACCAAGGTCATAAAGTTACTTTCGATTCAAAAAAGTGTGAGATAAGAAAAGAAGGTTCAGGGAAATTGGTCGCTAAAGCTGCAAGAACTTCAAGCAACATATATGTGTTAAGCGAAATTGGAAATGAAAAGTGTTGTCTAGGAAAGGAAGATGAAAGTTGACTATGGCACAAAAGAATGGGTCACATGCATTTTGATAACCTTGTCAAAGCCAGCAAAAGAGAAACAGTCAGAGAAATTCCCCAGATCACGAAACCAACCAACACTTTATGCAAGAATTGCCAACACGGAAAGCAAACAAAGACCATGTTCAAATCAAAGGAATATTCAACAACAAAACCACTAGAAATTGTGCATACTGATCTAGCTGGAACAACTACAACAAAAGGCTTAAAAGGTGAGAGATACTTTATGTTATTAGTTGATGATTATACAAGAATGACTACAATTTTATTTCTTAAGAACAAGTCAGAAGCTTTTGAAAACTTCAAGATCTACAAGGAAATGGTTGAAAATGAGATGGATTCAAGAATCAAATTCTTAAGATCGGATAATGGAGGAGAATTCACCTCAAAGGAATTTATGGAATACTACAACAATCATGGAATAAAAAGGCAATTCTCCATCGCTAGGACACCTCAATAGAATGGATTTGTTGAAAGAAAGAACAGGACAGTACAAGAAATGGCTCGAACAATGATAATGGATTCAAAGTTGACAGATATTTTTTGGACACAGGTGGTGCATACAACAATTTACATTCAAAATAGAATAATGCTCAGAAACAACATTGATAAAACTCCCTACGAGCTATAGAAACGAAGACCAGCAAATGTGAAGTACTTCAGAGTTTTTGTAGGCAAATGCTACATCAAAAGAGAAGTTGGCAGAATGGGAAAGTTTGGCTCTTGTGTGGACAAAGGAATACTTGTTGGTTACTCAAGTACAAGGAAAGAATACACGTGTTACAATCTAAGATTAAACAAAGTTGTGGAAAGCTTCAACGTAACAATTGATGAAATAGGCAGACCAGAATCAAAGGAAGAAGAAAACAAATCAATGGAACAAGTTATCGAAGAAGAAGATGAAAAAGAAGTAGAAGAGGAAGATGAAGATGAAGAGAATTTAACAAAAGCAGAAGATCAAGTTCAACAAGTATCTCCAAAGACACCTAGCAAACAAGTACAAAAGAATCATCCTTCAGATCAGAGTATTGGAAACAAAGATGTAGGAGT
The DNA here is from genome assembly GCA_009831015.1 of Picea engelmannii. Classification (NCBI taxonomy): domain Eukaryota; kingdom Viridiplantae; phylum Streptophyta; class Pinopsida; order Pinales; family Pinaceae; genus Picea; species Picea engelmannii. The sequence continues at coordinate 35,510 of ML829720.1, forward strand.
TGTGACTAGAAGAAAAATCCGTTCACCACAACAAACACATCTAGCATTCTTATCTACAATTGAACCAAACTATTTTGAAGAAGCCAACAAGGATGAATTTTGGAATAAGGCCATGGATGAAGAATTGGATCAAATAGAGGAAAATGACACTTGAGAATTGGTTCCAAGAACAAAGATTAAGAATTTGATCGGCACAAAATGGGTTTTCAGGAATAAATTGAATGAAGATGGACAGGTTACAAGGAACAAATCTAGATTGGTATGTAAAGGATATGCACAGATTGAAGGAATCGACTTTGAAGAGACATTTGCCCCAGTTTCTAGAATGGAAGCAATCCATTTGCTTTTAGCTTATGCATGCTCCAAAAATGTTAAAGTATATCAGATGGATGTAAAATTAGCTTTTCTAAATGGGGAACTTGAAGAAGAAGTCTACATTGAACAACTAGAAGGATTTTAGTTGTTAGAGAACAAAGACTATGTGTGTAAATTAAAGAAGGCCTTGTATGGTCTAAAACAAGCTTCTAGAGCATGGTAGTCCAGACTGGATAAGTATCTGCAGCAGACAGGGTTCAGAAAAGGAAGTGTAGACAACAACCTCTACATCAAGGTAAGTTAAGGTAATATTTTATTAATTGAAGTTTATGTTGATGATATTATTTTTGGTAGTGATGATGACAGGTTAAGCCAGAAATTTGCAAAAGACATGCATAATGAATTTGAAATGTCATTACTTGGAGAACTATCCTTCTTTCTGGGACTTCAGATACGTCAAAGAAACCAAGGAATTTTTATTTCTCAAACCAAGTATATCAGAGAAATGCTAAAGAGGTTTCGAATGGAAGATTGCAAACCAATTATCAATCCCATGAAAACCAGTTGTAAGTTGAGCAAAGATGATGATTCGACGTCTACAGATTAAAGGCAATACAGGTCAATGATTGGTAGCCTACTATATGTGACAACATCTAGACCAGATGTAATGCAGACAGTTGGACAGGTGGCACGATTTCAAGCAGCACCAAAGGAATCACATGTATTAGCAGTAAAGAGGATCTTCAAATATCTCAAAGGAACAAAAGAGTTTGGATTATGGTATCGAAAAGGAAAAGATCTATCACTTATTGCCTACACAAATGCATATTGGGCATATTGTATTCATGATCGACGCAACACCAGTAGAGCAACGTTCTACTTAGGTGAGTGTTTGGTATCATTGATAAGCAAGAAACAATCATCAATATCTCTATCTACAGCCGAGGCAGAGTATATTGCAACATCATCATGTTGTACACAGGTTCTTTTGATGAAACAAACTTTGATAGATATGCATGTTGAGTATGATGAGCCCATTCCAATATATTGTGATAATACAAGTGCCATCAATATCTCAAAAAACCTAGTGATGCACTCCAAGACGAAGAACATTCCAATCAAGTATCACTTTCTATGGGAACAAGTTGCAGAAAAGAACATCAGAGTTGAGTATGTGGGCATAAAAGAACAAGTGGTAGACATCTTTACAAAACCACTTCCACGAGAAGCCTTTGAATATCTTCACCAAAGACTTGGATTTATTTCTACTCCAAAATGAATTGTTTTTGAATGCTTATCTTATATGTCATAGATGTACACGAGGAAGCACCATAAGAGGACAATTTAGTCAGGGGGAGTAGCCCCGGATGGAAAGATACCTTTTCCATTGATGACAAAGGGGGAGAGATTTATCAGATGCAGAGGACAGAGGCATGGTTCCAGGGGGAGGAGATTTATCAGATGCAGAGGACAGAGGCATGGTTATAGGGGGAGCACGAGTGATATGATTTCAGTATTACATCAGAGTGTTGCCATCAATGCCAAAGGGGGAGATTGTTGATTAAGGTTGGTTGTCATTGATGTCAACCCTTGAAGAAAGCCCCGTAGCACAAAGGTTTGGGTAATGGACCCAATATTTTTTTATGTAAATATGACTCATTATTTTTTTTTCATGGTTAGTAAGAACTAAATATGGATGAACTCCAAAGTGGTCCCCTTATGGTGAAAGCCCTCACGGGAAGACGCTTTGCGGAGTAAGAGAACCCATGCTTAATTGTGGAATAATGAGACGAAGGAAAGTGAATTTCTCAGGGAAACTATCCTAGATGGATATTTCTTGTCATGCCATTTACGGTGGTATGTGGAACGTAACATAACTCCTCACAGTTAGAGAGTTATGGCCATGAGAGGTTGGAGATCCCAGGTTTGGGTAATGGACCCACGTTTGTTTGATGGGTAACAGTATGAGTTATGATGTATTTTCAGATAATACTATTCTATATGGATAGTACATGTCATGCCATTTCTGGTGGTATGTGGAACGTCACCTAACTCCTCGCGGTTTGAGAGTTATGGCCTTACGAAGTTGGAGGACCCTCATATGTCATCTAGAAGCCCCAAAAGGTCAAAGTAGTCAAAGTGGTTTAAGATATTTTAAAAGGATAAATAATAAAGTGAAGTGATGAGTGTATTATAATTCAACTTGAATACAAAATAAATTATTTAAATAATAATTTTAATGGAGAAATTAGAATTGGGTTAACCCTAAAATAAGGAAAGTCAGCCAAGTGACCTAGAAGATGTTTTTAAGGAAGCTACTTGGAGAGTATAAATAAGAGACAAGGCTCTCTAATTTAACATACACTTGAGAATATTGAATATCTATAGGTGTCTGAGGTAACCAAGGATATATAAACTGGAATTATGAGTGAAGGTGAAGAAAAGAAGGTTGAAATGCAAGGAAGGATAAATTCTTTTGATGGTGCTTTCTAAGGTATGTTATTTACAGGTCATCTCACCATTTTCGCTATAACTTTTTTTCTCTAATGATTCAGATCTTGAAATTTCTATTCCATTGAGAAAACATATCCAAGAATCTGTGGTAAAACATTAAGCTTGTGGGTCTTTGTATTTTTGGATTTACACTCCGTCGAAAATAGGGTTTGTGGCTAGTCCTGAAACTAGTCAAAAACAGGTGTTTCGGGTAAAAACGTCATAACTTTTTCATAACAGATCTAAATTCAGTGAGACAAATTTTGTTGGTTAGTTTATAGTTCATAGTATGTTGTGTAACATTTTTAGATCATTAAAACAAATATTCCATGTGGGACACACTCTACAAGGTCTATCTCTAGAATAAGCCAGAATTCAACAAGGTATGCCATTTTTGCTATAACTCCTTTTCTGAGAGCTTCCAAGAAGTGACACTTGGAGGAATTTAATAAAACACATTGAAGAAAATTTTATATCAGTTTCATATCTTTATACATTACATATACAAAGTTATGATTACTTCAAGTTAGGGTTGTTGACTAATCCAAAACTAGGTATGTGAGAATAAAGAAAAGTTTGATGAAAATGCTAGTCTCTTGTTGTTAAAGTTAAGGAAGGTTTGCAAGAATGTGATCATATACACCAGGTCTATTAAAAAGATACAAATCAGATTTGGATGATGAAATTGATGAGGGCTTTTGGTTGAGTTACATGTTGAGTACATGGTCGAGACAAGTAGTTGATGAGTTGGCACATACATGAGGTGTATAGTTGATGATGTTGGTTGATGAGTAGTTGACACATGATTGGTACATACTTGGTACATGGTTGGATGCACTTGTTTATGGTACAGGTTGATTATAGGTTGTTTGGTACAGGTTGGTGCATGGTTGATGCACTTGTTTATGGTACAGGTTGATTACAGGTTGAGGTATAGGTTGATGCATGGTTCAGATTTATTGGTACATATTTACAGTGGTATATCTCACAGTGATAGTGTGACAGTGGTTCCATCATTCTACTTCTACTTCAGGGTGGCAGGACGGGGCAAGGATAGGTGGTTGTAGCCACCTTCCAGTTGTAGCCAGAGAACATAGGGGGTTGTAGCCTCCTTCTGGTTGTAGCAAGAGAATTGGGGATTTGAAGATTCCCTCAGGTTGTAGCTTGAGAAACTAGGGGGTTGGAGCCTCCTTCCAGTTGTAGCTGAAAAAAAAAGGAAGTTGGTGCTTCCAATGAATGTAATTCTTCAAGACATATAAGAAAAAAACATTTCATGGTTTTCTCCTGATTTGGGTTTCCACGTAAAACACTGGTGTACTGTGTAGGTATGTGATTGTTTATTTCTTACTGCTCATTATTGGATAATAATTCTACATTGATATAACATTTGAAGAAGAAGGATTATAATTATGTTATTACTGATTCACCCCCCATTTTAGTAATCCAATAGGTGCTCCCCATGGAGACACACTCGACCTGATGTAACCTTTGTCCAACATTTATTTCAACTACATTTTCAATTCCACCAACTCTAGTGTGCTCATATTCTAAGGCACTCTCGATGCTGGCACTGCTCTAGGAACAAGATCAATTGAAAAATTGACATCTCTTTTCAGAGGTAATCCAGGTACCTTCTCAGGAAACACATCTCTAAAATCCCATAACATTGGGTGATCTTTATCCTTCAGCTCCTTGCCTTATGCTGAGTTTAATACTTGTATAACATATAAGGGACACCCATTTCTGCTAAACTTCTCAAGATGCAATGCTGATATTTGCCTTACAGAGACTGGCTTTCGAATGTCTTGCAAAATTCTGGTATTTCCTTTCTCATATTTACATTTTGAATTTTTGTCATAACATTTTAGTTTTTCCTTATGGGCATCTAACCAATCCATGCCCAACAACACATCATATGAACCAAGGGGTAGGAGATTTAGAACCACTTGGGTCTAAAATCCATCCATCCCAATTGTACAAGCTTCAACTTCCTTTGCCACTTTACTCTTTGTTTTAGTGGCTAACTGAACTAACCACACTTTGGTGTGGTTTTTTCTCTGTAATGAACATGCCTCAATGATCTAGGAGGATCTAAAAGGACAAAAATTCAAAGTCCTCTAATCTCAACAAAAATGACACCAAGTCAAGGATCTCATCGAGATCTTTCCAACGATTCAAACGACACCTCAAACGAAGTTTGGATGACAAAGACATGACCGGTCAAATTTCTAGTCAACCCAGTCAAAGTCAACAGGGCGACTCAACATCCGAACAGATAACGTCAACAACTGACTGTGTAGTGCTAGGATCAACACGATGTCATTCTAACATCAACATGCCAATGTGGCAGCATGAGAGGCTTCCACGAGGCATGTCGATTTGGAATTTTTGTGTGGCCAAATGGTCCAACAAAAAAGTGACACATGGCACCCCCAAGAGGCACCATGTGGCACAATCCAGGGGTCACCACGTGGCCTTATGATAGTGTGACACATGGAAGGTATGTCAACATTGACTGGGGAAAGACAACAAATGATAGGGGGCCATGTGGTCCAATCACATGGCACCACATGGCACCTTGGGGATGCCCGATGAGGGCCAAAATCCAAGAATTTAAACAAAATATATGCCACTGAACCGACCGATGCCAAACCTAGCAGCCACATACCCCAAAATGTGACTGATTAACATTAATTATGGGCCTATACCCAGATCTTCGTACACTGATCACGTCAAGTTTTGGTGTGGGTCCAAGTTTCGAACCATATTAAAGTTTGGTTGTATATAAATATAACCACTGGCTGTCTGTGGTTGTAACAAATCATTTAAAAAGGGGGGTCTGCGGGGTTTGACCCCCATACCTCCCCAAACCAATGCTTACAACAATCCTTTGCCAACTGATCGGGCCAATGACCCAGTTGTAATGTCCGTCCAAAAATTAATACTTAAGCCAATTTTAATCATCCACCCAAGGGATTATGTGCCCATTTTCATACAACATGATTTTATATGTAGGTTGGAGCATTATTGCAACCTGTTGTGGTCATGCAAAATGATGCAGAGAATCGAGGAGGGCATAGGGGTGTCAATGATAAAATATGATGATTTTATGATCATTTTTGAATGATTTCTTTCCACGAATCCACTGGTGCAGTCATAATTTGCATCCGGGCAACAGATGTTCTTGGAATTTTCAGAATTGAGGTATAACCATGTATTTATGCCAATTTTTGTTGAGACAATATAAAGGCCTCTCCACTTCGAAGTGGGCTTGCAGACGTATTTTATTGTTGGGATGAACTTTGTTATCAATCTTGGTGTCATTTCCTTCTTTCTCATATTTTCTTCATATTTATGCCTTCTTTAATTACATTGCACATAAGCTTTGTTTATGCTCTTTAATGCAATTCATGTAATAGTCATCGAATACAAAATCCTAGATCATTTTGATATCAGAGCAATGCTCTTTTTCTTGAATTGAAAGTGTGAATGCTTACTAGGGCAAAGCTCAAATAGGGTGAAGGAAAACTTCATACTTTCAACCCAGAGCTTGGACGTGTAACTCGAAGAAAGGAAATGGGGGATGAAGAACTCCATATAGAGTATGAAAATAATTTTCACAAGGATTTCTACTGGATGTCAAACATGGTAGAAAAATTGTTTGTAGATTATGAAAAAGAGTGGAAAAGAAGGAAAAGAAGGAAAATAAGAAGAAAGCTAAAGCATAGGATGATGTTGCAGAAGACCAAGGAATTGGAGGAGACCCTCCTAAGCCTCCATATCTGTCTTCAATTTCAAGCTCGTCTTCTTCCTCTCATTCTCATCATTCTAACTTTCATCATAATGCTTCTAAAAATCCATTATTGAAATTAGATATCAAATTTGATTTTCTAATGGAGAAGCTAATGCAGATAAGTTAAACAATTGTATTAGAAAGATCGAGGTTTACTGTCGTGTACAATAGATTGAAGATGAAGAGGAGAATATCCAATTGGATTCTCTTCTGCTAGAAATCACAACCCTTGTATGGTGGGAGAGTAAACTTCAGAAGGTAGCAAGCATAATGGTAAACTCCTTTCTTCATGGTTTGAATTTACTTCTGCATTGAAAAATAAATTTTATCCATTGGGTCATCTACAAAAATCCATGATGGAATGGAAAAATTTGAGATAGGGTAAAGGTATGAATGTTCAGAGTTTCATAGAAGAGTTTAGGAAAAAGGAACTTGCATTGAATTTTACTTTAGACTCTCCAAAGACTTTGATGAAATATATTGGTGCACTTCACAGTTACATTCATCACACATTGTTGTTGTTTAACCCCACTAATCTAGATGAAGTGTGTGTGCAAGAAACTCACCTTAAAGCAGGGAAAATAATGTATAGGAAGATCACCCAAAGAATCCTTCCAAGTTCCAAAACAACAAGTTCAAAGGAAAGGGAAAGGGAAAGAATACAACCACAACAAAGAAAGAGGAAGGAAAATCCTCTTGCACTCATTGCAAAAAAGATGGGCATGATGATGAGAATTATTGGAAACTACATCCAAAGTTAAGACCAAAGAAATTTGGTGGCAAAGGGAAGCCAAAAAATATTGCTACAATGCAACAAGACCTAGGTTCTGATTCAAACGATGAAATAAAAATCACATTGGTTGGAGTACAAGGTAAAGTTTCCTGTCATGCTATTTAAAGTTCTACAATTCCATCTCCTGATATTGAAAAGAAGAGAAGTGAATTTTTTCACATCATAGTAGTAGCCAAACATACTAAAGTGGATACTTTGTTTGATCCAGGTTCTCAAGTTAATTTGATATCTAAAGTGATTTTAAAAAAATTGGGCTTAGAGACAATACCTCATCCAAAACCTTACCCTCTTGGTTGGGTGTGTCACGATGCAAAACTTCAAGTTACGAGGCAGTGTAGATTGAAATTTGTTATTTCTTCAAAGTGGGTAGATGAGGTTGAGCTTGATGTGGTCCCACTTGATATATGTGGAATTATCCTGGGAAGTCCCTATTTGAATGATCAGAATGTTATTTTCTTTTGACAAGAGAACAAATACCATCTCACAAAAGGTGGTGTGGAATACATTGTTAGATCTCATAGTATGTGTTAACGCTCTGTAAATTTCCTAGAGGTTGTCAGAAAAGAAGAAATCTATGGGAGGTAACTTTATCCAACCACTTCGAAGCTGGGATCTATCCCTACCAACTTCAGAGAGGGATCTCTCTGTATGATTTAGATATGTTTCAAATTTAAAATATGTTGGTTTTGTTTGTTGTCGTTTTCGTTGGGTTGGATGAGAGAGATTTACATATCCATTGGGCTATGGGGTCTGTATCATGAAATGAAATCTAACCAGAAAACAAAGAAACCTTTCACAGGGAGAGATAATGTAATCACTGGATTCTTTTAGCAGCATAAATGAGGAATAGTAGAAAAGGAGAGAATGTCAGTTACAATAAGGAAGCAATTAAGAATTTCTTTATCATAAAATCAGAAGATACAACACTAAAATCTTTAAAGTCAGAAACAGGGTATACGAAGATAAATTCTGCAACACTCGTTACTTTCAAAGATTAGATTTAGAAAACAGTGTGATAACTAAGCGAGAATAAAATTTAACTTAGAAAGCAAAACATCACCAATGAGTACACGCAAGAATCCTGTGAAAATGCCTCTTTGTATTAATGGAAGATCTCTTGAAAATATTACAGTCTGGTAGCACTCAGGGTGTAAAGATCAACGTTCAATACTTAGAAAAGTGAAGTATTTATAACCCAAAATTAAAAACGATCCTGTCATTAAAGATCAGGACGCGGTAAATCTATTTTTAGCTTAACTAACTTAACAAATTACAAAAATCTAGGAAACTGTTTGATGATGTGTCAAAAATTCATGCTTTTTTCTGGATGAACCGTTGGTGAGGCCTCTGCATGACCTCGTCTGACTGGATAGCTGAGTGGGCTGGGACAGCTCATCAACTACTCGATCAGGTCGCAAAGCTCTTCCCATCGAAGATGACTGGGAACATTGACTTTGAGTAACCTTCGGTAGACTTCATCCATCTCTGTGTACTTGGAAAAAGTAGGCTTGATGATGAAGATGTACCGGATCTCATGCTGTATGCTAATGTCTAACTGTAGCGCATATATGAATGCCTTGCCAGTGATACTGCCTTGAATTCCTGAAAATTTCGAACTATCCTTAGCCACATCGGCTAGTCTCTTTTTGTAATTGGGGAGCATCATCAATTTGTCATTTATCACCTTCAAACCAAGAAGACCTTTCTTCTGTAGAGCCTCAATCTTGCTGAAAAACCTTTGTACCCCTAGGTCCATAGCCTAAACCTTTTCTTCTAGTTGTAGCATCAGTCCTCTCTTGGTTAAGACTCTCTTGACCTCAAGGATGGTGTCCGTTCTATCCTCAATTCTCAGCTCTTCCAGCTCCTCTTTGGTTTTAGAATTCAGGAATTTGATAATTTCATTAGCCTCTGTGGGCATCTCTCCCAGTTCTGATCTAATCTTCTCGATGGCTTGTTTACTTCTCTGTACCAATTCATTTTGCTCAAACATAATCTGTATCATTGGCCATATTTCATTCATAGACTTGGTGATGTCTATCCAAACACTTTCTTTGACTTCGGCTAGTGTTTTGCCTGCCACTGTTTTCTTTCGACGCTATTGTAACTCTTGTTTGAGCTGGTTTGACACTTATTTTTCCTTGGAGTAGTTGGTTTGGTAAGAATATTTGAGTTCCCGAAGGTTCTCAATCTCCTTTTTGAGCCTGTTAATCTCTGTCTCCTGCAGATTCATCTCTTCCATAGATTTAGCCAATTCAACCGTATTTTCCAGAGACTTCAGTGGATTTGCTGATGGAACTTCTTCTAGTGATGTTGTGCTCACTCCTAAGAGTGGAACTGCACTCAATGGAATGACTTCCATGGGTTTTGACTATTCTTTCTCTTTCACTAGCTTCTCCATTTCAACTTCCATTTCCTTCAATTGTGCATTCTACTCCATGATCAACTTAAGCATCTAATCTTTTTCTCCTCCTGTCTCCGCTATTTCCTTTGCCCGTGAGTCTACTGTTGGTGGCAGATTCAATTGTTTCCTCAAAGACATTATGTCAGAATTTTTCTTCTTGATCATATCCTCGACTGCTTTCACATTCAAGGGATCATACCCGATCGTGAGGACCAGTTCCTCCAACGTCTTAATCCTGTTATCCTTGGAAAAGGATGATATTTTCTCCAAATTCAACTGTGTCTGGACGATATTCAGAGACACTTGCAACCTGGAGGTAGTAGTGGAAGCATGTGCCAACGTGGAGAAAACCATTTCTCCAGTTTTCCTGCGCAGATCCATTTGATCATCCGGATGCACGTCCTTAGTTTGGAATTCAAAAGTTTCCCTCTTGTAATAGGTGATTACCTTTGGGTCTGGCACCTGTGCTTGGAGAAATGCCATGTGCATTCTGCCCTTCTCAGTGTTAAATGCCGATAGCAGTCTGTGTTGTGCAGTCGATGTATGCTTCCAGAACTGGGCGTATGTGCTGCTAGTTAGAGTCTCATTCTTTTTCTTGATCAAATCATATTTCACAAAGATACTCGGCTTCGGTCCTATCTTGCCTGGCTAGTTGATTGGTGGAGTATCTGTAGGCTTCTTTGGTAATGCTGAGGTTATGATCTGCTTTCTTCTTGTACCGAGGAGCAACCGATCAACCTCCGTAATTGTAGTGGATGGAATTTCCTTTTCTCTAGCCGAGTCAGGAGCCGGACTGGCCTTTGGCCTCTTGGTATGTGGTCGAAATTCTTCATATGATACTTCAGTAACAGGAGGTGACAGATACTGCCTAGGATTTTTCTCTTTTGGAGCCTGTGGTGTGGTCATCTATGATATAGTGACCAGGAGGTCCTGTTGTTCTGTCTCAACCAAAGTATTTGGCTCCCATTCTGTCTGGTTGGAAATTTTTTCTACCTCAGGCCTAGATATGTGAACATATGGGATATTCTTATTTTTTATCCTCATCTTGGAAATTATCCCGCACGGATCATAGTGCCAGGTGAAACTAACAAAGAATTTCATTTCCTTTAGCAGTCTGTCTGCTTCCTCCCCGATGCCTCGACTGTTGCAGATGAAAGACCCAATCTGCCCTTTGATTATGAGTTGTTGCTTCTTCTTCAAAGACACAAAATGCATATCGTCCGAGTTTATCATCTGCCTTATGTATTCCAGGGAAAAAATTCTAACAGGTAAGTACTTGGGTAGTTTATATGGGGCCAAATCAGGCCCATAGACTCTGATCTCAGTGTGAGTTTGATACAGGTACCAATCACCAGTCTTTGTATGGTCCGAGAGATGTAGGATCCTTTGAACTTCGTCATTAATTTTGGGTTTGGGCCTACTGCTGAGCATACTCACCACTGGGTGGTAGAGCTGCTCGATGAACTGCTTGAAATTGAATTCTGTGGATTTATGTCTGAGCAGAGAAGTCCATGTGGTTACCGCCTGGGGTCTACCATCTTTTTCCATCTTCTACATAGAAAAAGAAAATTTGTCCGCTTGGAAGAAAACGAACAGGTATGCCAGTATTGAAGAATACCGGAACATGCCTTCTGTTGTGAAATTTATGAATTTCTCGTGAATGTTGTCCGCCAGGAACATGTTGAAGTTGAACTGTGTAGTGGGTTTCTCATCGGTGGAGAAAATAGACAGAAATCCCAAAATGGGTTCATCTACCCATTGATCTGAAAAATAACCAAGCAAGGCACATAACGATGTGATAACCTGGTTTCCTTTTGTTGAGAACAGGGAAGAAGGAAAAGGGGGGTTTGTAGTGGGGAGCTGAGAGGATTGTGGAAGAAAAAGCTCAAAAATCTGAGCCCTTTGGGGAAATGACAACTTCTGGTATAGCTCTATGATGATTTCGAGGTTAAAAGGTGAGGCAGAGTCGGCTCGGGATATTTGCATCATTTGGTTGATGGTTTTTGGCATGATGAGGAAAATAATTTCCCTTAACGAGGACATAATGGCTCTTTTCTTGGGAATATAGTGGGCTTGGCACTTGAAGGCAAATTCTAGGAAGAGGTGAATCTGGGGGAAAAGATACAAGGGTAGGTTTAACTCCCAGAGTCCAATTTCGTCACTCTGGTCCAGGAAGAATTCTTTAAGCCATGATTGTAGGTCTGCAAAGTCAAAATCACATTTTGTGTCTGCGATTAAGTAGTCTTTATCGGCCAGAGGAATCCTGTTGAAGTCAACAGGAGGTGGGAGAAACAAATTCTCCTCATCTTCTGTTTGTTTTGACTTTGGCGCCATTACTGTAACAATACCTGCAAATAAAACCAAATTTAGCGGGGACGACTGTAGATGTGGGCGACTGACTATAATGGAGAGCAAAATGGGGTAAATTATCTGGTGCGATGAGTGGATAAATGGTGAAGGAATGAAGAGTGAGGGTAGTTTTGAGTAAACGAGTATCTGTTGGGCGCGAGAGACAGGTCAGCTGGTTAACGGATAAGTTAGCCAGTAATAAATGGCCAACGGGTCATTTATAACATGAGATGGCAGGTGACAATGACTGAGGCATACAAATGAGTGATGTGGAAGTTATCAATTGGGGGAAAAGACCATGGTGAAAAGACTTGCCACGGGTGAACAAGGGAGAAGGACTAACGGAGTTATGGGATGTGACTCTTACAGAAAAGGTGGATAATGACGTCACGAGGTGACGAGGTATGTCATACAGTAATAGGCGGTGGGATTCAGGACTAATAGATTCATGCCATGTATAGATAGGGGGCCTGATGAAGTAAAATTCCATTCCGGACCCCCCCCCCCACCGTTAAAGGTAGATCAGTCGGGGGGGTCCGAAAAATACCTTGAGCCGTTGATCTGCGCGCTTTCCTTTCGACTGCAGATCTGTGCGTGATCTTTAACACACATTCCAGACCCACCCCCCCCTCCATTAAAGGTAGAACAGATGGGGGGGTCCGGAATCCAATATAGACCGTAGATCTAGGCATCGAAACTTGGGCCGTCCAGATGTGCGCATACATTATCTCCGATTCTAGAAACCCCCCCCCCCCC
>ML829720.1:52531-68334 GCA_009831015.1 Picea engelmannii
TCTTCATTAGAAATACCTTATTTGACGACGAGGGTTTTTCATACAATTTGGCCAACGCGTCCATCAAACCCTTCGTTGTCTTTTCTTTCGAAATATTGAAAGCCACCGATGCTGCCAGGCTCAGCCGTATCGTTCCTAGAGCCTTTCTATCAAGAATCTCCCATTCTTCGTCCTTCATGGCCGCCGACTTCTTTGCTAATCCACTCAATGGTAGGAATAGATCCTTCTGATATAAATAGTCTTCCATCTGCATCTTCCATAATTGGTAGTTTTGGCCGTTAAATTTCTCGACCCTAAACTTTCCATCTTCCGACATTTCTCCCACTCGAACCAGGAACCCTCTTTTCCTACGAGTTACCTTATGCTTTGATACCAGTTGTTAGAAAAACAGGACCGTGGAGCAATAAAATAAAACAAATGCAGAAACAAAACATAGAAGACACACAATACAAGAGAGACACATATTTACGTGGTTCACCCAGTGTGGAATACGTCCACCAGAGAAATTGCTAGGTCCTTCCTTTATTATTATCCAACAAATGAAGGGATACAACCTACAACAAAACCCGTTGTAACTTCCTCTTCTTTCTCTGACAGTCTCCTCTCTCATAATACAATATTCACCACCATCCATAACCGCGATACATTTCCCTCATAAAAGAGGGTTTCCTTCTAGGGAAAAAAACCCTAACATAATCTCTACCATTAGATCTGCGACCTTGTAATGAACGGTTCAGATTTACAATGAAATTACAATATACTTTTACAAGGCAATTTTTGCTTCGAGAGCTTCACCCTCGAACCCCCGCTGGGGGCCCGCTTTCCCCAAGACCCCCCATCCGGGGGGATAGGCCCCCCAGCCAGGGGGTTAGCCCCCCCGGACCTCGCAGAGGGGGTACCCCTCGTCTGCAATCCCTCGCGTGGAAGAGTGTACATACTTCTGGGGTGTAAATACTTCATGGGGTATAAACACGGTTGAAAATAAAAGACCTATAAATCAGGAAGATAATCAGGCTTCACAACCAACAATAACTTAGGATAAGTGCATATCATGGGTTTTCCCAAGATTTCACATGTTTATATCACCAAGGGGTTAGACAACCAACCTTTTAAGCATCCAAGACATGGTCCAACATTGAAATAAAGCAAACTACCCTATGTTCTAACCTAATTTCCTATGACAATTAGCCCAGATTAAACTGTTGGACTAAGAACTTACTCTATCCTGGGGCTATCTGACCAAGATTAGGTAGTCTGGCCAGATTTATTCACTAACTAACCTAGATCACTTGGCTAAGATTAAACATTTTAGTCAAGATTATTCACTATTCCTATCAACATCAATTTAAAGGAACTTGGCCATGCTTGAAAGGTATGGACCAAGTCACTGTTATTGCATGGGGCTCTATTGAATTTCTTTTATGCCCTCTTTTATTCTTTTCTTTCTTTTTCTTTTTCTTTTTTTCTTTCTTTTCTCAAATTATTTGCAGAATGAAAAATCATTTGACAAACAAAAACTCTAAAGAGATAACATTTCAGTCACCAATTGATCCTATAAATTATAGGGTTATAACAACGACTCCACCTAGGGATGGTACTCTCCTTGTGAAGTGCCAAGAATCTTGATTCCTGATGTTCTGAAACTTTCTCCATAGTCGCCTTTGTTGCTTGATTGGTTTTATTTCAAAAAATTGGAAGACAATGGTCAGTGGCTTAGGGCCTTCTCTTCGGGCTTCAACCACCTGACCAAAGTTATTCACTCAGAAATTCTCAAGCAAAATGAAAATGGTTTGTACAATGGAAAGTGTGACTTCAGGTCCCTACTGAGGCGGTGAATAATGCTTCAACATTCTTCCATTTACAGGTCCTCCTAACAGATCTATCCCATCACCGTTGTTGAGCAAGAAGGCGTTATTCCCTCTGAATGTTTGAATCATGTATGGTCCCTTCCATAAACTATCAAATTTGCCATGCTTTCCCTTGTCTTCATTTTGGGAATCCCATCTCAGCACCAAATCTCCTAGCTCGAAATCATCCTCCTTGGTTCTTTTGTCAAAAATATTCTTAATGCTTTCTTGGACTACCTGAGTCTTGTATACTTCTTCCCTGGACTGCTCCAAATGGATCATCTAGTTGATCCTTCTTTGGGAGTCGTTATGCTCGGCTTGCATGTCTTGCAACAATTTCATGACAGGAACTCCTAAGGAAGTGGGAAAGACTACTTCTGTGCCATAGACCAGCTGATATGGTGACATACTGATTGACCTTTTGGTGGTCAGTCTGTCGGCCCATAGTGCAAAAACCAACTTGTTATGCCACGACTTTTTATTTTCTTGCAAAGTTTTCTTGATAATGTTTACCAGGGTTTTATTTTATGATTCTGCCAGCCCATTTCCTTGAGGGTAGTAAGCTGTGGAATGACCCAAACCAATATGATACTGGTTGTAGAAATATATGAGTTTCTTAGATCGAAAAGTAGCTGCATTGTCAATTATAATCTTTTTAGGACATCTAAAACGGGACAAGATATTATTTTCAAGAAATTTAATAATGACAGAATCAATAGCTTGCCTGCTTGGAACTGCTTCGATCCATTTTGTAAAATAATCCGTGGCAGTAAGAATCCACCTGTGTTGGCTTGAAAAAGGAGGATGTATTTCTCTGATGAATTCTAATCCCCATTGCTGGAAAGGGGCTTCAACAGAGATTGGTTTTAGGGGTAGAGGAATACATTTCCTTTTGCCTTCGAACAACTGACATTTATGACATGAAGTCACTTTATGATGCACAAAAGCGAATAGAGTTGGCCAATAGAATCCAACTCTGAGGATTTTGTTGGCTGTGGTCTTCTAACTTAGATGGCCACCACAGTCTCCTACATGAAAATCCTGCAGTACTATGTCAGCTTCATCCTTCAATAGACAATTTAACAAAATACCTCCAGGATCTTTCCAATACAAATTGCCTTCTAGAATGCAAAATTTTAATGCTTTCAATTTCAAAAACCTAGCTTTAGTTTTGGTCAGACCAGGGGGAGCTTGTAAATTATGCAAAACAAATATCAGGTCTGCGTACCATGGAGATTTGACAAATACCTCTCTCATGCTTGGAGTCGCCTACTCACCCTGTTCATCTATTGCAGCTAAGAAATTAATGTCAAGAGCATGGAAATTTGATTCAACCATTAACTTTGATAGAGCTTGACCTTTAATCAGTTTAGTAGGCTTAATCTCTATGTCATACTTTAGAATGATAGCAATCCATTTTCCTCTTTGGCCGTCCGGATTGTCCTGGGTTAAAATGTCTTTTACTACTGCATTCAGAACATATGCAATGGTGTGGGAATGGAGAATGTATACTCTAAAATATTTTATGGCTTCCACCAAGGCAAAAGCTTGTTTCTCCATTATTTTATAATTCAAAGCAACATCTCTTAAATCTTTACTGAAAAAGGCTATGGGCTTTTCATACCCTTCGCTGTTTTTCTGCAGTAATACTGCTGCAATGGTATGTTCAGAGGCGAAAGAAAAAAGATAAAAATCTTTGGTGAAGTCAGGACTGATCAAGACTGGAGCTTGCGTGAGTGTGCATTTGACTTGTTCAAAAGACTACTTGGACTCGGTGTCCCATTTTATTTTTGTGTCCTTTTTTAACATGTTTGTGATGTTTCTGAGAAGCTCAGCTAGGTTGGGTATGAATCTTCGCAAAACGTTTATTTTTCCAATAAAAGACTGTAACTCTTTGATATTTCTTGGGTGTTCTAATTTCTGAATGGCCTCGATTCTGCTGGGGTCTATTTTAATTCCGTCCTTAGAGATTATGTGCCCTAGCAATTTACCTTCCTCTAATCCGAAAAGGCTCTTATTAGGATTCAAAGAAATCCCAAATTTCCTGCACTTCTCAAAAACTCGTTTGAGATGTCATAAGTGCTCGTCATCAGATTGGTAAAACACAGTTACGTTGTTCAGATAGATGACAATAAACTTGTCGAGTTCTTCCACAAAAGCGATGTCCATCGCTCTCTGGAAAGTGGCCCCAACGTTCATCAAACCGAAAGGCATTTTCACATACATGAAAGTACACCATGGTGTTGTAAAAGTGGTTTTCTCTTGGTCATCTGGGTGAACGAGGACCTGATTATAACCTGAGAACCCATCCAGTAGAGAGATTCGACTGGATCTGACTACGCTTTGTAATATGTGGTCCATTTTTGGCAATGGGTAATTGTCCTTCAGAGAGACCTTATTCAGATTTTGGAAATTGATGCAAAGCCTGATTTCTCCTCATTTCTTTTGGGTTGGGACCAAATTTGAAACCCATTTTGAAAATCGCAGCGAGACTATGATTTTAGCATTGTACACTTTTTTGATTTCATTTTGTATCAGGGGAAGTAGCTTGGGATTTCTCCTAGGTTTCTGTCTGAAAGGTTTTTGATCTTCTTTTATTGGAATCCTATGTTGTATGATGCTAGTGTTATAAGATTTCAAGTCCTCGTAACCCCAGGAAAATACGTCTGAATATTCCTTGAAAAACTCAATGTATTTTAGTTTCTTCTCAGGGGGTAATGATTTGGAAAGTTTCACCATCTTGGGTTTCGCTTCTGTCCCTATATTACAATCTTCTACTTCTTGAACACTGGCTTCAATTTTTGGTTTTTTAACTACATCATTAAAATCAAACAGGTCTTCTAAAGAAACTAAACCCCTACGTAAAACATTACTTTTTAAATGTAAAACATCAACTTCTATCTCATCCTCACCTAACTCTCCTGAATCTATCTTATTTACACTATCATTTCCAAAATTAGGTCCTTTTACATTTTCATCTTCATTTTCTAAGTCTATGTTTGTACACTCAAAATCATTTTTACATTGTAGAAAATCTTCAATTTGATCATCATTACCAAATACCTGCCAGTATCTGATGTTGTCTGGAATAGTTAGTCTACAGTTCACCTCCACCGTGTATGGGCGAGTGGAACGAAAAGGTATTTTGCATGTGGTTACTGACATGGCTAACCCATCTGCTAAAATATTTTGTCCCCAAGGCATCACCTGTAAATCAACTTCAGTGAAACATTTAAGGGCGTCCAGAACAACATTTATGTAAGCTCTGAGACGGGGGTGTTTTGTTGAGTACTCACCTTTGATTTGTTTAATAATTAATTCAGAATCTCCCCTTACCATGATTTGTTTACCACCAACCTTCTTCAATAGTTTAAGACCGAGCATTAAAGCTTCGTACTCAGCTATGTTGTTAGTGCATTGAAAATTCAGTTTGTAAGAATGGTTTTTTGAATACCTGGATCTGTGATTGTGCAACCAAACTCCTGCTCCAGCTCCTTCTTTGCTTACGACTCCATCAAAGTCAATGCTCCAGAAATCCACTGGCAATTCTTCAGTTATCACATTTTTCTTTCTTTCTGCCTCGGTGATTTCTTGGCCTTCATCCGGACCAAATGTATCTTCTTCCAGCTGAGTGATTTTTTCTTCCGTATCGCCATCGTTATATAGGATAAAGGAATCTAGGTCAGAATGTGCAGAGTACAGAGGATAGTTATGTGGTTTTTCTTGGCTGATAACCATGTATTTCATCAGTATTTCTCTGTATAGTTTTCTTTGTTGCCCAAAAACTGGGATAGTGGCATACGACATATCCAACTGTAAAGTACCTTTCAACTTGGCCCCCCAAGACTGGGACAACAACATACCATATTTTGGGGGAATGTCCGCAACCACAACATCCATGACCATGCTTTTTGTGAGAATCTGGACCAAGGTGATACACAGATCCTTGATCAAACCGATACATCTAACTTTACTGGAGTCAAAAGAGTGTAAGTTCTTGTAAGGTCTGGTAACCTCAAGTCCCAATTTTTCCATCACTGCTTTAGGCATCAGATTATGGGAAGCACCCAAATCTAACATATCATTATGCAGAATCAGGTCGTGTATATTAAGGATGATGTAAAAAGGAGCGATAACACCATTGTCGGTCTGACCATCCACTTCAGGTCCGAACAGGAGTTCAGGTTGATCATCTGTAAGGTTTACAGTATCTGAATGATTCACTGATCCAATGGTTAAGGCCTTTGTGCCTATATCAGGTTCAATGCTCAGTGCTTTGATCACCTGCGATCGATAAGCGTCTTTGCTCATCAACTCGAAAAGGGAATGGGAATTTTTACTTTGAATAATTCCCCTTCGAGGCTGAAAAGTGTAGGTGCTCTGCTTTGGCTCAACAATTCCGATTTTTCCACCACAGTCTTCTGGCCAGAAGTATTTGGTGGGTTAGTTGATGAAACCTCAGTCTGCGATGATCTTTACAGAATAGTAAGGTTTCTTTTTGTTGGATCTTTAGCATTACCTTTCTCAGGGCTCTTCTCGGCAGAAGGCTCAGGGGATTTTTTGGTTTCGACTATATTCTTCGTTTTGGTCACCTTTTTTCTAGAACTTCCGTCTGTCTTTTTACTTCGTGTTATCACCCTATAATTTATAGGATCAACTGGTGAATGGAATGTTATCTCTCTAGTGTTTTTTGTTTGTCAAATGATTTTTCATTTTGCAAATAATTTGAGAAAAGAAATAAAAAGAAAAAGAAAAGAAAGAAAAAGAAAAAAGAAAAGAAAGAAAAAGAAAAAAGAAAAGAAAGAAAAAGAAAAAGAAAAGAGGGCATAAAAGAATTTCAATAAGAGCCCCATGCAATAACAGTGACTTGGTCCATACCTTTCAAGCATGGCCAAGTTCTTTTAAATTCATGTTGATAGGATTAGTGAATAAGCTTGGCTAAACTGTTTAATCTTAGCCAAGTGACCTAGGTTAGCTAGTGAATAAATCTGGCCAGACTGTCTAATCTTGGTCAGGTAGTTTGCTTGATTTAAATAAAACCAACTCGATGATCAATGTTGGACCATGTTTTGGATGCTCAAAAAGTTGTTTGCCTAACCCCTTGGTGATGTAAAGGCTTGGGAAAAACCCATGATATGCTCTTATCCTAAGTTTTTTAGGGCACATAAACATTCACACCCACATTTATGCATCTCTCATGTATCAACGACCTAGATGATCGCGGCTAGATCTACGATGGACAAATCTTTTCGGACCCCCCCGACCGTTCTACCTTTAACGGAGGGGAGGGGGTCCAAAATCGCTGATAATGCATGCGCGCATCTAGACGGCCCAAGTTTCGATGCTTAGATCTACAG
Source organism: Picea engelmannii (assembly GCA_009831015.1). Taxonomy (NCBI): domain Eukaryota; kingdom Viridiplantae; phylum Streptophyta; class Pinopsida; order Pinales; family Pinaceae; genus Picea; species Picea engelmannii. The sequence continues at coordinate 59,736 of ML829720.1, forward strand.
TCTGTATTGGATTCCGGACCCCCCCATCTGTTCTTCATTTAATGGAGGGGGGGGGGTCCATAATGTGTGTTAAAGAGCACGCACAGATTTGAGGTCAAAAGGAAAGCACACATATCGACGGCCCAAGGTATTTTTCGGACCCTATGTTATCATATACCAAGTATACTCCTCAATAATGTATCAATATCAATGAAAACCATAAACCATGTGCCAATTCTTCAAGAGTATACCAAGAATAATCCTGAAGCATGTACCATAGCATCGTCACCATGTGACCAAACCAGATACCAAGATACCAATAAAACCAAGATGTATTACTACTCAATGTACCTTACCACTATCACCAAGATGTACCATGCATCAACAAGATATGCCTCTCAAGCATGTACCATACCATCACCAAGCTTAAGATATAATTACATAAGCATACTGTTGACGATAAAAATCACAACGAGGATTTCGCCCACAAATTATTGCTAACAACCTATTATTTAAACTAAGCTAATGCTATATATGATACTAGTAGGTGGGACCCCCTTGTAGATTGGAGGATCAAAGATAGTCTTGTTAAACATTTTATGCTGTTGTTCGATGATTCTTACAGGGTCCTACATGATTGATGGTGAACAATTGGTTTTATTTGTTACATAATGGCAGATGGATAATGCATGTTATGTGTTGGTTTTGTTGCTCTAAACTCTAAATTCCATGTCATGATGGCTTATGTTAACTAGTATTACAATTTATATTGGTGCCTTGATTCTTATTCGTGCATAAGATACATGTTAGTGACAACAAATAAGAGAAATGGAAAAGGGACCCATGAAAAAATCCAAGAAAGAGAATCTATATTATACTATGCTATGCTATACTATTTGCAAATGAAATTAAAAGGATTATTGTTAGACCTAACTAGAAATGTTAGTGGCTATACGATTATTATTGAGTTATCCTTGGTGCACTTGATATACATTATGGTATGTTTTGGCAATGGTTAATATGATATCGGGTGGTGCATTTGGAATGTAATGTATGCAAGTTTCGATGCATGGATTAATGGAATGGGTTAATGTTGGTTGGTTGGTGTGTACTACGTAATTGAATGTGGAGAGGATGGAAGCATCGTGCATTTACTGCATGTCACTCCATACTTCTCCCATTTGTCATCACCCTAGCTTGGTTATTGTTCATTCAAATTTTGTTGTGGTTAAGCTTTGATATTCAGGCAAGGAAGGAACTGCTCGACCTAGCTCGCATTTTTAAGGCCATTTGGTTATAGTATGTTTTTTTTTTCCATCCATGAACTTGCTCTGTTTATGAAATAAATATTGTTTCCGTGATGTATTGGTCTATGTTTTTCTTGAGGCTAGCAACTGTGTAAACTTCGGTGTTTCTCTAGAATGGTTGTTTGTGTGTTATTCATTGCAAATGGAAAATTGGATGGTTGAAGTCACGATTTTATTGATTATTCTGTGTAAAGGAAGTTGTGATGGCTCTCTATTGTCTCTATGGGTTTTTGTTGGAGGATTTCATTCAGTTTGGACTTGTTGGCCTTCTCCTCACAATCTTGTAACTACCTGGTCATATTTGGTTTATGGGGTTGTTGTGTATGATTTAAACCACCTTTGGTTTGGTACATATCATTCTCCACTTGGTCGTGGCCTCATTTTATGTTATCGCTATCTACACAATTGGTTATGGTGGATATTATGACAATAATATTTCTTTAGGGTTGGTTTCTATTTCATGAATCTACTTTTATATCGGAATTATTCAATTTTTTTGGGGAAAACCACGAGGGTTATGCCCTGTATGTTCTCAGTGTTGTTTACTGGCAAGTAAGGATCCTCTTCTCCTCTGTTCACAGTCTCTCCTTCCTGAGGTAAGACTGTCACCTATCATATGATTTAAGAGTTATAATGTCTGTATGTCCACCGTGTTGTCTTGAAGGGTTCTCACCTGCTGTTGGTATGGTTAACTCCAGTATCCATGTGTTGGTTCCACCAAGTGAACCCTTGATTATTCAGAGCCCGATTTTGATAAATGGAGCCAGTTATATCCTATCAGGTATCTGGTTGACTGTTGGTTGTGGAGTCTGATTATCTTCCTGATTCAGAGGTCCTTTCTTTCAGCCATGTTTATACCCCATGAAGACTTTACACCCCAGAAGTATGTACACTCTTCCATGCGGGGGAGTGCAGAGGGGGGGTAACCCCTCTGCAGGGTCTAGGGGGGCTATCCCCTCGACTGGGGGGTTTAGGGGAGAAGCCCCCGAAGGAAAATTTTCCTTGTAAATGTATATTGTAATTTCATTGTAAATCTGGACCATTCATTATAAGGTTGCAGATCTAACGGTAGAAATTAAGTTAGGGTTTTTTTCCCTAGAAGGCAACCCTTTGTTATGAGGGAAATGTATTGCGGCTTTGGATTATTGGGAATACTGTATTCTGAGAGAGGAGACTATGAGATAAAGAATAGGAATTTACAGTGGGTTTTGTTGTAGGTTGTATCCCTTCATTTGCTGGATAATAATAAATAATGACTTAGCAATTTCTCTGGTGGACGTAGCCCACACTTGGTGAACCACGCAAATATGTGTCTCTATTGTATTGTGTATCTTCTGTGCTTTGTTTCCACATTTGTTTTATTTTATTGCTCCATGGTCCTATTTTTCTAACAACTGGTATCAGAGGGAAAGGTAACTTGCAGGAAAAGAGGGTTCCTAGTTCGAGTGGGAGCAATGTCGGAAGATGGAAAGTTTAGGGTCGAGAAATTTAACGGCCAAAACTACCAGTTATGGAAGATGTAGATGGAAGATTATTTATATCAGAAGGATCTATTCCTACCATTGGGAGGAGTAACAAGGAATTCGACATCCATGAAGGATGAATAATGGGAGATTCTTGACAGAAAGGCTCTAGGAACGATAGGGATGCGCTTGGCAACATCAGTGGCTTTCAATATTTCGAAAGAAAAGACAACGAAGGATATGATGGACACGTTGGCTAAACTGTATGAAAAACCCTCGACGTCTAATAAGTTTTTTCTAATGAACATATTATTTAATATGAAGATGTCAGAAGGTGGGTCTGTTGCAAATCATTTAAATGAATTTAATACGGTTACTAATAAACTAAGTTCTATAAAAGTGGACTTTGATGATGAGGTTAGGACTCTTCTAATATTGTGCTCATTTCCAGAAAGCTGGAATGGCTTGTTCATGGCTATAAGTAACTCTGTCTCTGGTTCAAATACTTTAAAATTTGATGATGTTGTTGGTGTTATCCTTAGTGAGGAAATGCAACGGAAAAACATAGGTGAGACATCAGGTAATGTGTTGAACATGGAGAATAGGGGAAGACAAAAAGATAGAGGAAAGGGCTTAGGTAACCGCGTGAATTCTAGGAAGGGAAGATCCGTATCCATACTTGGAAATATAGAGTGATAGAATTGTGGGAAGAAAGAACATCTAAGGAAAGACTACAGAGCTCCAAAGAAACAAAGAGATGGACAACATGAGAGAAATCAGGAAGAAAATGTAACAGGTGATGTGTTACAAGATGTTTTGATTCTTTCTATAGATAATATTTATGAGTCTTGGGTAGTAGATTCAGGGGCTTCATTTCATGCCACACCCCATAGGAAACATTTTCTATATTATGTTCAAGGTGATTTTGGACAGGTTCATTTGGGTGATGATGCACCATGCAAAATTGTTGGAATGGGAAAGGTAAAAATAAAGCAACGCAATGGAAACCAATGGTTGTTGAAAGAGGTAAGACATGTTCCAGATTTAAGGAAAAATCTAATTTCAACAAGGCAGTTGGCAAGTGAAGGTTGTGTATCCATATTTACAGATAAGACATAGAAGGTCATCAAAGGATCATTGGTGATAGCAAAAGGAGAGAAGGTAGGTACATTGTATTTATGTATTGGTAATACTGACTCTTATATCTCTTTATCTTCTATAGGAGTGCATACAACACTGTGGCATCATAGGCTGGAACACATGAGTGAGAAGGGTATGCAGATACTTCACAAAATAAATTTGTTGCCAGATCTTAAACAAATTGATTTGGACTTCTGTGAGCATTATGTTTATGGAAAACAGAGGAGAGTCAGATTTCTCAGAGTTGGAAAAGAAAAGAAGAATGAAAGGTTAGATCTTGTGCATACAGATGTATGGGGACCATCTCTTGGTGGCTCTCATTATTATGTTACTTTTATTGATGATGCAACTAGAAAACCTTGGGTTTATTGCATTCAACAAAAATCTGATTTTTTTGATACTTTTAAGAAATGGAAAGCTTTAGTTGAGAATGAGACAGGAAAAAGTTTGAAGTGTCTCAGATCAGATAATGGAGGTCAATATTTCTGCAAGGAGTTTGATGATTACTATTCATACCATGTGATTCGTAGAGAGAAGACAGTTCCAAGAACACCACAAGAAAATGGTGTGTCAGAAAGGATGAACAATACAATCATGGAGCGTGCAAGGAGTATGAGATTGCATGCTGGTTTGCCCTTACAGTTCTGGGCATATGTTGTAGATACTATTGTTTACTTAATAAACAAAGGACCTTCAAGATATTTGGATGGTAGAATTCCAGAGGAGGAATGGACACGAAAAAAGGTAAACTATTCTTTTTTGAAAACTTTCGATTGTAAAGCATTTGTCCATATTGATAAAGAAAATAGAACAAAGCTTGAGTCTAAATCCAAGAAGTGTACCTTTATCAGATACGGTGTTAATGATTTTGGTTATCAATTATGGGATTATGAAAATAACAAAATCATTAGGAGTAGAGATGTCATATTCAATGAGAAGGTCATGTACAAAGATCAGTTGCAGGGAAAGAAACAGGAAGAAGAAAAACAAGAATACACAGTGCTTGATGAGATCACTGAAAAAGAAATTCCAAAGGAACCTGAAAATCAAAATGTACAAAAACAGGAGCAACATGTACCTCAAACACCTGCAAGTGTTGTTAGAAGATCTACCAGGTTAAGTATACCCCCTGAATGATACTCTCCTTCATTGTATTATTTATTGTTGGTTGATTCTGGTGAACTAGAATGTTATAAAGAGGCAATGCAGGTAGACACCAAAAAGAAGTGGGAGCAAGGCATGAAAGAGGAAATGATTCCTTGGAAAATAACCAGACTTGGGACTTGGTTCAGTTGCCTGCGAGAAAAAGAGCATTGTAGAATAAATGGGTTTACAATTTGAAGGAAGAATATGGAGGAGAAAAGCAGTACAAGGCTAGACTTGTTGTAAAGGGGTTTGTACAAAAGAAAGGTATATATTTTGATGAAATATTTTCTCTTGTTGTTAAAATGACTTCAATTAGGACAATTTTAGGTCTTGTGGCAATAGAAGATTTGCATCTTGAACAGTTAGATGTAAAAACAACTTTTATCCATGGGGATTTGGAGGAAGAGATTTATATGTAGTAGCCACAGGGGTATGAGGTCAAAGGGAAGGAGAATTTGGTATGTAGGTTGAAGAAGAGCTTGTATGGCCTAAAGCAAGATCCAAGGAAGTGGTATTCAAATTTTGACAGGTTTATGACATAACAGGGTTATAGTGGATGTCATTACGATCACTGTGTTTATTTTAAAAGGCTAGAAAATGGAACCTATATTATCTTGCTATTGTATGCAGATGACATGCTTGTTGCAGGATCTAATATGCAGGATATAAATATGATCAAGAAGAAATTAGCCAATTCATTTGCGATGAAGGATTTAGGTGCTGCAAAGAAAATCCTTGGCATGAGAATAACAAGAGATAGAAAAAATCACAAATTGACATTGTCTCAGCGTGAGTACACAGAGAAGGTGCTGGAGAGGTTTAAAATGCAGAATGAAAAACCAGTTAGTACACCTTTGGCCAACCATTTCAAATTAACTAAGGAAATGTGTCCCAAAACACATGAGGAGATATAATACATGTTCTGGGTCCCTTATTCATCAACAGTTGGCAGCTTGATGTATGCAATGGTTTGCACAAGACTAGATATTGCACATGCAGTGGGAGTTGTGAGCAGGTATATGAACAATCTAGGTAAAGAACATTGGGAGGAGGTAAAGTGGATTCTCAAGTATTTGAGAGGTACTGCTCCTCATGCATTATGTTTTGGAGGTTCAAACACTTTTCTACAGGGATATGTTGATTCATATATGGCAGGTGATAAACACAGCAGGAGGAGCACCACAAGGTATGTTTTTACTATAGGTTGAACAACATTAATTTGGATTTCAAAACTGCAAAAGGTTGTTGCACTTTCAACAATAGAGGCAGAGTATGTTGTTGCTACAGAGGCTAGTAAAGAGATGATTTGGTTACAAAGGTTTATGGAGGAATTGGGATAGAAGCAGGAGAATAGCAGGTTGTACTATGACAGTGAGAGTGCAATTCATCTTGTAAATAACTCAGCCTTCCATTCGAAGACTAAGAATATACAGTTGAGGTACCACTTCATACGATCCGCCTTGGAAGATGGACATTTGAAGTTGGAAAAGATACACACTAGCCAGAATCCTACTGACATGTTAACAAAGGGAGTAACCAGAGAGAAACGGAGTTCCTGCTCAGTTTCAGTTGGTCTTCAAGAATGAATATGAAGATGAGAAATTTTCCAGGTCCAAGAAGGTTCAGAGTCCAGCATATACAACAACGGTGGAGTTGTTAAGATCAATCTCCAAGTGGGAGATTGTTGGTTGTGGAGCCTGATTATCTTCCTGATTCAAAGGTCCTTGCTTTTAGCTGTGTTTATACCCCATGAAGACTTTACACCCCAGAAGTATGTACACTCTTCCACGCAGGGGAGTGCATAGGGGGGGTACCCCCTCTGTAGGGTATGGGGGGGCTATCCCCCCGGCTGGGGGGTTCGAGGGTGAAGCCCCCAAAGGAAAAATTGCCTTGTAAATGCATATTGTAATTTCATTGTAAATCTGGACCGTTCATTATAAGGTCGTAGATCTAACGGTAGAAATTAAGTTAGGGTTTTTTGCCCTAGAAGGAAACATTCTGTTATGAGGGAAATGTATTGCGGCTTTTGATTATTGGGAATATTGTATTCTGAGAGAGGAGAATGTGAGAGAAAGAAGAGGAAGTTACAATGGGTTTTGTTGTAGGTTGTATCTCTTCATTTGTTGGATAATAATAAAGGAAGGACCTGGCAATTTCTCTAGTGGATGTAGCCCACACTGGCTGAACCACGTAAATCTGTGTCTTTATTGTATTGTGTATATTCTGTGTTTTGTTTCCACTTTTGTTTTATTTTATTGCTCCGCGGTCCTATTTTTCTAACATTGACTATTATGAGTTGCTGGAATAGCGTCGAAAGTGGTTGATTGTTGGCTCGTCTCTGTTGATAGAGTTGATTACACAGTTATAATCATAAATGATTATTGGTACATAGTCACTGCATTCTTTTATTGTGACAGTTGGATTGATAACTCAGAATTGTTTTATGGTTTGATTGGGGGTATCCTTATTTGCGTTTTTCGTTGATCTGTATGTTTCCTACAACGTGTTATAAATTGATATGATGGTTGTTGTTACTATGTGTTTAAATTTACCGATCGAGATGATTGCAATTTAAAGTGTTGATAGTTGTGGATTGGTCATCCACTGTGTATGATTTATGGATATAATGCATCGTTTATTTTTTTTGTACCATCATAGATGGGCACGAGGTTTTAATGGTATGGTTTCATTGCAATTTAATTGTTAAGATTGGTTGAAGGAATGGAATCAGGCATGTTTTAGAGAGCTTGTGTATGTGTTTGATTTGAAGAATTAATTTATGGACAGTGGTTAAGGTTTTATGCTGAACATAGTTGAAACAAATGTCTGTGTGTTCATTGGAATTTTGTTTTAAATATAAAATGGAAGAAATGAGAGGAAACAAAATTCGTATACAGGATGTTTGGAAGGCATATTGATTTTGAGTATGATGACACTGTGTTAATTAAAAGTGTTGAATATTTAAATATGGACAATGAACAAGTGTTCACACAAAGTAATTGTTTAATTGATCATAGTAATTGTTTATTTGGCATTGGATCGTTTGCATTAAATACATAATTGTTTTATGGATTACATTAATTGATTTTACAAATATTATCCGTGCTTTTCCCCTACCATTATTTCACTTTTCGCTAATTACAATCCCCTCGCCTTCCCATATTCATTATCCACTCCCTGTTCCTAAAATTTAATTATAGTTAAAGGAAAAACTGTATTATGACAGTTTAAGATCGCAGGGATATATATATATATATATATATATATATATATATATATATATATATATATATATATATATATATATATATATATATTGGTTTACGTTACAATTGATTGTTTGTTGTTTGTGAGCAATAATCATGATCTTTCCCCCTCATTTTAACATTTTTCGCTCAATAGAACCCCTCACATATCCCAGAACCTTTGTTCACCCCCTCCTCATTGACAACTATTAAACAATTTGTATGGATTGGATCGCATGAATCTGATATGTTGCTAAGCCAAATTTTATTTCATATTTTAAAAGGGTTGTCATGTATGGTTGTTAAAGAAACTAATTTC
>ML829721.1:29003-57392 GCA_009831015.1 Picea engelmannii
CCTTGAAGAGATTGTCTAACTCTGCCAATGTGATTGTTGGTGAAGTTTTTCTTCACCCTCGGCTTGTTTTATCTCGTCGTTATCTCGTTTTACCTCATGTGTATAATTGATGGATCAAATTAGCCCAACATTTTTGTTCTTAGATGAATTTTAAAATTGTCATGGTATTGGTATCCTAGACACGCAAAAAAAGAAAAAAAAAGATTTCATTCCCTGTATGCGTCTTTATAAATTGTATGCTGGAATTAAAAAAAAAAAAAAACGTTGTTATTCCTATCAGCAATTTAATTTTTTCTTGGCCTGGGATTGCTATGTTTTTAATTTATTAAAAATCACTTAAATGATCCATGTCTATGCTATTTTTATGGGCTGGGATTTTCTTCTCCTAACTGTAAAAAAAAGGATTAATTTTATCTTTGTTTCCTCTGCATTTAAGTATCGAGTAATGGCGGAAATAGCCTTTCCCCCGCAAACTGGGACTGTAGGTTCTTTTTCTTAACATTGTGACAAGGAATAGACTCAGGTTGCCTTTAATTTAGGTAACGAACTATGGCGATTCAACACTCAAATTTTCTTTTTTTTCACCACAGTGAATTATTGACAGCGGGTTAGATATTGCATGGTGCATTAAAGTAATTACGTTCTACTATGAGTAATGAATCATTGTGGAGTAAGAATATATTATGGCTGTGCGTGGCAGTGAGCCATTTAATTAATACCTTGATTTTTATGCCTTGACTGTTATGTTTGTTATATCTCCGACTGGAAATGGTATCTTGAACTTTTAAAATGCCCCAAATTTGCCTTAATGTTTTTTGGGTTGCAGTCGATTGGAACTGATTTGTTTTTCTTTTTCCCTAACTGTTAACTGCGTTGTTGTGGGACGACCTCAAGATGATCCTCCCACAGTTTTGTTGTCCCTTCATTCTCCTACAGTTGAATGGACCGAGCAATTTCATTGTAAATTTAAAACTCTTTGTTATTAGTGTAGAAGACAAGAGCACCGACGCATCACAACTTTGCAGTAGCACCAATCTAGATCGCCTTAAATTCATCGTGTAAGATACCAAACCCAAATCTTGGATACACACAACAATGTTTGTCCATAACGCAATTGAAAGGTAAGTACTCCTTGAGACAGTCGACTTACCCCCACGATGCAACCTGGTAGTGTAAGTTTATTTAAAGATGATGCTAGAGTTGGATCTGCACCCTTATATTCTTCACCACCTGCTACACAACGCTATCAACAAATGGGCAGTTTTTATTTTGTGTAGATAGTATATAGGAGATGCTCCTTGGCTTCACCCTTTGACGCTAGTAGTAGGATGCAGTTAGTGCAGCTCCCAACACAACCAGAACCATAGAACAACCGTCTGACTTGAAATCAATGCACAACTTGCTAGGCAACATCCTGCACATGAAGTCTTGATCGCACATAAATATTTTGAGCCACTAGAGATGCTAATAGTTAATCATTATATAGGTATGGTTGTAGGCTCTTGTCTATGAAGTTTGGGGAAATGATGAATGGAAATGTTTTCTTTTAGTTGGGAATAATTTAGGGAAAATGGGAGTTTGTATGGAGTTTCATTGGCATTGAACTAGGAGATTGGAAACGGGGAGATTAGATGAGTCTGGAATAGAAATTTTTAAGGTAAACCTTTTATTTATTTTTATTTTAATTGTAAAACTTAATTTGCTATATTAATAAATTCACATGAAATCCTATTGTTTCATTGTCCCAAACACTTGACACCTGACACCTAAGTTATTACAATTATTTTTATTAAACGCTAGGTGACTGATATGTTAATTACCTGATCATAAAGCTACAACGATGTTAGTCATTGGCAGTTTCCATCTCAATAATAATAGATAGTTAGTGTTGATGGCTCAGGCATGTAGCTAGACTACCTGTTGAGATTAAATTGTTCTTGAGTGTATAAAGGTAGCATCCCACTTTAATATGGTTAATATGTTTATGCAAGTAAATAGCTAGTTGGATGGAGATGTGGATCAAATTGGAATTGTCCATTTAGGTGGTAATAAATTTTAAAATTAGTATGGTGAGAAGAGACTAGATTGAAATTTTAGACTTGCTAATTTAGATTGTAATTAATGTTAGTGGACTTATAGATATCACCTAATTGGTAACTCAGATTGGCTAAATTTGAGTTGTAATTCATGTTAAGTTCGGTTGGTAACTTGTTGACTAATGGAATTTGGACTAGTTAACTGATCTGTATTTGACGCCAATTTAAATCACAGATATGGACCCTTAGCCTTGATTAATGGTTGTTGTTTAATATTAATTAATGTTGGTACGCGGTTTTGTAAACGTTCATTGTGATTGGTCTTGCTCATTAAGGGTTCTAGTTACTTGTGTAATTAATTATGGGTGCGTTGGTTGTTAGGAAGATTGTCCTTAGATTAGTAGTTTTGGTTTGCTAATGTCAGGCGGGATGTAGAAACCTCCTTGTTCCTCAGAAAAGTCGCCAACCCTGAGACCTTAAATGGTCAAAATCGATGGGAACCTGGGCTTGAGCATTGCTTATGTGTCTTGGAGGTCCTAACCATTGCAGGGTAGGACGGGCAGGTTAGTCAATTCTTATTCTTTGTCGATTGAATGTCGTACATTGTTTCAAGGTGCTTGATGTGCTTTTATGTTAGGTCATTATGTTTGTTGTGGCATGATTTTCATGCATTGTGTTCGTCGTCGTGTTGCGATGTTGAGTATAATGTCATTATTACCTTCCTACATACACACACAAAAAAAAATATTGCACTTGTTATGTGAGGCTTGTGGTCATAATGAAATGGGAGGTTTGTTACAGGGAAAAAGTGGATACCATTCATAAAACCAATTAAGTAATCCATAAAATAATTTTGTATTTAATGCAAACGTTTCAACACTAACCAAACAATTGTTGTGATCAATTAATAATTATTGTGTATAATTTAACCATTACCGTGTGTTAAAATTTCTCACTGCTCTCATTTAAACCCTTAACACCTTCAATCAACACAATGCCTTCTTACTCAAAACAATATTCCTTCCAAACAACCTATATAATAAATTTGTTTCCTCTCACTTGTCCCATTCAATATTTAAAACAAATTATAATGAACACACATTCATTTGTTTCAACTATGTTCAACATCAAAACCATCAATCATTGTCCATAAATTATTTTCTCAAATAAAACACAGACCCAAGTTATTTTAAAATCATGCTCGATTCCATTCCTTCAATCAATCTTAACAATTAAATTGAAATGAGACCATCCTACTAAAAACCTCGTTCCCATCTCTAATCGTGCAATAAAATGCTGCAATGCATGATATCCATAAAACATACACAGTAGACAACCAAGTCCCTGACATTAAATCTCAAATTTGTAACGATCCCGATTGGGACATATTAAACACACAACAACCACCAAAACAATTTATACCATGCTATAGGAACAAAACAGACCACTCAAAACGCAAGGAACCTTTTTGTGACTATACATGTCTAATTGCTCTGAATCAAAACATCAAACAATGTTGAGTTATCAATCCAATACAAGGAGGCAACAACTGTATGCCCAATTCAAATCAACTAATTAAATCATGTTGAGCTATCGATTCAACTGTCAAAATAAAAGAATACAAGGACTATACACCAATCATAAAAACCACTATCAACGCTATTAACAGAGACAACCAATAATCAACCACTACTAACGATACTCCACCAACTCCTAACAATCAACCATCTGCCCGACCAAAAATAACTGGTTCATTTATCAAAATCAGGCTTACAATAATCAAGGGTGGGCTTTGAGTAATCAAGGGTTCGCTCGGTGGAACCAACACAAGGGGACTCGATTCGACCACACCAACCACAGAGGAGAACCCTTCGAGACAACACAATGGACACATAGGCCACATAACCAATAGCTTGCAAGACAGGGTGACAACTCACCAAGTAATAGAGATTACGAACAGAGGAGCAGAGGCTTCTTACTGACCTGTAATAATGCTGAGAACACACAGGGAATAACCCTTGTGGTTTTCCCCAATCAACCCGAATGAAGCTGATATAAGAACAGAGCCATGAAATAGAAACCAACCCTAAATCAAGACGCTTGGCATAATAGCCATCATAAACAACTGTTCATGAATCAATAATCATGAATGAGTCCACAACCAGGTGAAGTGATATGAAATGACACAAGGTGGTTTGAAAACAAACCCAACAACCCCATAATAACAAATATGACTGGGTATGGTGACAAGAACTGTGTGGAGAAATCCAGCAAGTCTGGACCAAATGAACCCTCCAACAAAAACCCATAAAGACAACTGAGAGCCTTCATGGATTCTACCTCTCAGAATAATCAATGAAACTGTGACTTTGACCATCCAATTTTTCCATTTGCAACGAAAACCACACAAACAATGATTTCAGATAAACACCAGAGTTCACACAGTTGCCAACCTTAAGAAAAACATAGACCAATACATTACCGAGCCAACATCTATTTCATAACCAAAATGAGTTCATGGATGGAAGAAAAGACATACATGTAAACAAAAAGCCTTAAAAATGCGAGCTTGGTCGAGCAGTTCTTCCCTTGCCTGAAAATCAGAACTTAACCACAACAAACAACAACTGAACAATAGCCAAGCTAGGGTGACGACTAGTGGGAGAGGTATGGAGTGATGTGCAGTAAATACACATCACTTCCATCCTTTTCTCATTCAATTATTTAGTACACGCCAACCAACCATCCATTAATCTATTCAATTAATCCATGCATCGAAACCAACATCCATTACTTGCCAAATGCGCCACCCTATATCACATTAACCATTTCAAAACATACCATAACACATATTGAATGTGCCTTCATATAACTCAATACATCAAATAGCCACCAACTTTGTTAGCTAGGAGTAACAATAATCCTTTTAATTTTATTTGCATATAATGTAGCATATCATAGTATAGTATATGATAGCTTAGTTTCCTTTCCTTAGATTTCTCCATAGGTCTCTTTTCTATTTTCTATTGCTCTTATTTCCTCTTATAACTAACATGTGTCTTGTGTAGGTACAACATGTGACAATTCATGGCTTACAAAACAATGCCATAATCGTGAATATAATCCATTCCTACAAAGAATTTGGAGCTTAGAGCACGAAACCCACACATAACATGGATTATCCATCTGCCATTATATCACAAATAAAACTAAGATCTCATTATCAATAAACTAGAACACTGTAAGTTGTGTCGAACAACAACATAACATCAAATAAGAACCAGATCTGATCCTCCAATCTATAAGGGGGTCCCACCTACTAGTATTATATATATCATTCAACTTATAATTAATAGGATTTAGCAATACTTTTTGGGTGAAATCCTCGTTGCAATTTCTATCGTCAACACTCCTCAATCGGATGGTACCACTGATCCAGACCCACACAAAAATCCTATTGATGGAAATCCATCGATAGATCAAATGCACCAACAACCTGAAGTGCCCCTTTAGGGATGTATCCTCCTCATAGTACTTAAGGAGGCCTACATTCCTCAAGAGAACATGAGTTTTTGCAGTAATAGGGAGAGGGTACAAATCCCTCTCCCTCTCCCTTGCCTCCCATTCCCATACAACATTGTACAGGTCCACCCTTTGCTTCTACTACTCTCTCAAATCACATCTTTGAATGATGAACATATGAAATACATCAGCCTCACTCATACATAAAGTATAAAAAAATACACTAAATGATAAATTTATTTATAAATACGGAAAAATAACTTCCTTCAAAAAATAAATAAATTTCATAACCAGTGTGCCTGAAAAACAATCAAGCACCACTCGTGGTGCATACATAACCCATGAGCACCACCCACGGTGCACCAATGAAAACTAACACACCATATAAAATTTGTTATATTATGTTATGCAATGTGTTGTATAAACCTAATGCACCATTGCGATTGGGTAAACCCATGCCCCAATGCATTACGATTATCCTACGCACTACTTAAAATAAAATCAAATTTAAATCCTAACGCACCGTAATTTTTGTTTTTAAATTAGTTAAGGCAGTGCATATATGTTCCTTATATTCCTATTGGCAGCCATCAATTCTATCAAATTTTATCATAATAAAATTCATCACCAAGGGATAAATTTTTTATGTAGTTTCCCCCTCCTTATATTACAAACGTTTCTATTCTCTATTTTCAAGGAGTGGCCTAGCTCATTATAAGAGTGTTTCGTTTGAATTTATCATGTGTTTGTTTAATTTCATGACTGCAAGCATGAAATTAAAACAAAAGTTTTTCTTGGGTAATCATTTTGCAATTTGTGGTTTCTTCATTTCTTTAGCTAAAGAGATTACACTTCAAGAGGACCTATATG
The DNA here is from genome assembly GCA_009831015.1 of Picea engelmannii. Taxonomy (NCBI): domain Eukaryota; kingdom Viridiplantae; phylum Streptophyta; class Pinopsida; order Pinales; family Pinaceae; genus Picea; species Picea engelmannii. Next base: position 35,432 of record ML829721.1, read on the forward strand.
TTTATAAGTCTAAAGTTTGTAAGATTATTGATTGATCCATTGCCACAATTTGATTCACTATAGGAAATATGAATTGGTCATATCTATGGTTAACTATATGTTTTTGATATTTGATATGTCTATTTGCGCAAAACCTTGAATTAAAATTTATATGCTTCTATGCTTCTTACCAATCATATCGCTATTGTATCACCCTGGTAAATGACTGATGTACTCACAATTCCACATCATCCTATCATCCTCCGCATTTAATACTCTCATTCATTATTCTAATATGCATCTGATATTGGTTTGGGTTTAATGTTTATTGTGCATAGTGGTTCACAAGCCTACGTGTCCTCTGATTCTTTCTCACTCAAAGATCAAATTACCAAGCATGATAGCCTCCCAAGTCCATAGGTATCGGGCCTCTTTCGATTTTACATACCTCTCCCTATTGTTTATCTATTGGAAAATGAAACCTCCCTCTCATTTCCTTTACTGTGTCTGTTTGATAGCAACCATGGCTCCCATGGTTTGAATTGAATCTAATGGCTCACAATCCATCCTCATCCAAAACAAAGACATAAGCGATTTATAGGCACATGGTTGGGATGTTTTCATTAGAAATTTTGAGGTTTATAACTTGGCAGTTGCATAGGATATTTATCAATTGTTTGATGTCTCTAAAGCCAAAATTGGGGATCTGCAACTCGAAGTAACCGAGGATTCCATAGCACGAGGTACAATATTGTCACAGGAGGGAGAAAAATGGTTCAAAAATGCCATGTTAGAAGGCGTGCCTTGGAGTCTGTTCATGGTCTCTAAGAAAATGACCTGTTGCCCTAAAGGTACACCAATTACTCTCTTAAAACCCCGATGGCATGACCTACTTCTAATTCTTAAACAATTCATAACTTGTGAGGGTAGATATGGCTTAGTGTTTTTGTATCACATTCATCTGTTCATGATTTTCCTAGGGTTCAAACTAAATATTCCTTTCTATTTGTTGATGAGCCTGCATAAAATGTCTAAGCGTTATTAGAAACAAAGTTTAAACCCTCTGTCTAGCCTCTTCCACCATGGTCTTATTCGAATTCTGTTGTTGTCACGTCTAGCTCAGATTGTGGATACTTGGGAAGATTTCCTATGTAGGAATAACTTCACCCTACCAGAGAACACAGTCGAACTGCCTCTTCATTTAAATACAAACCCTAGTCCCTGTAACCCTACCACTGAAATTCAAGATGTTGATCCACATAAATACTATGCATCCACTAAACCAAACTCTGTTGTTATGCAAAACCCTTTGGGAAAAAAATCACGATATAATTTCTTGCCCAGAAAATAATTAGATCAGGTAATAGATGTATTAAAGGAGAGGGTTTCTCCTTCTCCTACTGTTGAGTCGAATCAGTGTTTTATCGACAAACCAAATGCTAAGAAAAATCGCAAAAACAAGTAACAAGGTAATTCAGATTTGATTTTTGAAAACAAGAGACCAGGCAGGTTAATATCCAGGAGTCTGAGAAATCGACAACAATATCATCTGAGCTCGATCTCAGTGATCGATTTTGATGATCACTTGATCAATGACGAGATCAATGAATTTATTTCCCAAGAATATGTGGATAACCAATGTCTCAGAAATGAGACCGATAGTGAATCTATACAATACGATTTTGTTTCCAAACTACCTCCATTCCTAAAAAATCAAGAAGGCTTCGCTGGTATAAGCCACGATTTGAAGTAGGATACAAAAAAAACCAAAGTACCCATTGCAGAGTGCATTCAATCTCTGCTTGTCATAACACCTGTACATTGTGATAATTGTCTTGACTGGGTTGAATGTTACTACAGAGAGATACCATATCTCCAAACACAGTTAAAACATATGGCAACTCAAAACTCCTTTCTTGAAAGGGAAAATCAAGATTTGAAGGCATGCATTCAATCCAACACAGACCGGGCAAGTAAAAGGTTCAAATGAACCGATAGTGTGATTATCAAGAACGCAAAAAATTTCAATGCTATCATTAACTCAGAATTATCATATCCTTCATTGTCTAATATCTAAAATGGTAAAAAATGGTTTTGATTCTCTTTGATTTGATTTTGTTGAAAAAGTCAAATAGATAGATTTATGTTTATTTTCTTTGTTAATATAAGACTAGCTACAAAATCTGACGATTCTGTAGCCAGTCTATTTCTGAATGTTAGTTTGTATTGTTTTCTAAATTCAATTTCATTTTTTCATTTCTAGGAAATAACAGTGATGAGGCTATTCACAAGGAGAAGTAATAATGGAGCATGCGCTACATAGTTTAGTAATTTCACTTTTTTGATAAAACTATGACATTTATGTAATTAATTTTGATAAACAAACTCCTACAGGAGTGTTTCTTTGTTATCCTGTTTTTGTAAAGCAATCTAATTTTTTGGGATTACCCTCTATCTTGCATGATAAGAGATTGTTAATCTAGGACAAGTTTAAATAGTGTTTGTTATTTAGGAGTAAGGACAACTTTTGGTTGGACCACAATATGGACATGTGATTTTGGGAATCGATATGGGAAAGAAATTCACCATTGGCTTTAGACCTGTGTGATGCTTATTTCATTGTGTTCTTCCATTACCTCTATATTATGAGATATTATTATGGTTCATTTAGATTTAGCCTTGTCATCATATGGTGTTTCATATTGTCAAATATTTAGATGTTGTCTATAACCTATCGTTCATTTTGTATCAGTGATTAATCAATCATTTAATTATTATTGAGTTTATTCCAGATGTTAAATTATGGATAATATCAATACTCTATATTGAGTTTTCTTCCGTTCTTAGTTATTGATTATTATTAGATCACACGATTTTTAATCAATTATCATTCTTTTGTTATAAATTTACTTCATGCATCAAAATCTTCCTTGAATTTTTTCAGGAATATTTATATTTGTCTTTGTCATAGGTTTCCTCTTTAAACATGGCAAATTAGGAGCTCATACAACACATGAAGATAAACTGAGTTTTGTTGATCAACTAAAGATTGGTATGTGTGTTATTTTGTTAAATTATTTGTTAATGAAACAATGATTGCATTAATTAGATTTGACTGTTTTTGTGTCATTGTTTCAATTATATTTGTTTAGTATTTATTGTTTTAAATCTTTAAACATTCCAAAAACAAAAAAATTTATGTTCTTTCTTTATCTTAGTTAGAATCACTATTATGAACATTCATTTCGCAAGATTACAAGTAAACCTTGCAAACTATATATAGACTGTTTATAATCATTTGTATATATTCATGTTTCTATTTTAACATTTGTAATTAGTACATAAATTGTTAGAATCATAGCTTTAGGTTAGTTTATTTATTTTATTATTTTTAGGACTTAGGTGACTAATGGAGCCATTAAACCCATTAGGCCAGTTCATTCCAAACGACTTGGGTTAATTAGAAAATCTCAGTTCATATCTAACCTTCTAGTTCATGGTGTGTCACCTACGCCCATCAACAAATGGTGCTAGAAGGAGGGTTGAGATTAATTGATGGAGCGTGGAGGTCGCAAGATCCAAACAACTATTCTCCTATCGTAACGCGTAGTCACTCAGAAACAAACGTTACACTTGAAATAACTACCACCTCAAACTATAACCCTGATATTCTTGTTGAACCAATGACACCACTCCCTCAAGGGATTGACTTCCAAGAAATTGTCCGTTAGTCACTCATAAGAACTAAAAGTTCCTTATCTCGTATTAGACAACTTGGTAGACAACTCAATAAACCTCTTGAATTTACAAATCTTCAAGAACAAATTCAAGGCATTGGTCTACCTAGAAACACTGTAGGGACTGATAATATTACCAATCCTATTGAAGCACTTATCCTTGGTGTCATAGGATTTGGTATTCCACCTTCCCCTCCTAGTTCTTTTCCACCTTCTTCAGGAGGTGGTTTGTCAGACAAAGGCAATTATTCATCTGAACCATCTCAACTTTCGACTCCACCAACTCCCATGGAAAACCAAAATAATCCTGCCAGACCTTGGCTCAATCAAGATGTCGTGGCTGTGCTTGGACACCCACACCCATTACCTAAACATCCAGAGAAATGGCTGCCCAAATTTGATCCATATTCAAAGAAATCAACTGAGGATCACATCAAGAAATTTATGTTAGTCGTTAAACCCTAGAGTTTCGAACACGAAGATGTCGTGTGTAGATTATTTCCTTACACTTTTGAGGGGAATGCCTCAACTTGGTATTTTTCTCAACAACATTATACCATCGTTTCTTGGGACAAGTTCGAAACTTATTTTTTAGAAAAAAATGGAGATGATAAATCTCTAGAAGTATTGGTAATGGTAATGGAACCAATTCTTAGGATTTGAAATATATCTTATAATAGTATTCATATAAATTAAATTTTGATTAGTGCATTTGGATATGATGTTTGGATTAATTTGTTATATCATCATATTTCACATCTCTTCATTATAATATTTAATCATCCATATATTTAATCAATGATGTAACATTTCACAACAACATTGGACAATGCAATAAAATAAAATAAAACATATTTTATTATATATGAATAATAGACTCTTTGTCATACAAAATTGGTCGACACTTATTGGTAACCTATTGTATTTAAATTGAGACACTATGTCCATTACATTAAACAATATGTCTGATTTTCATAGGAAATTATTTCAAAAAATACAACAACTTGCATTGATATCCAAATATATTGATCATCATTCTTTGTTGGAATTGTTGTCAGTGCTCAAGCTACTTCCATGACTTGGGTTTTTTGGTTGAATGTTTTGTTGATTGTCTCTATAATTTTACTCTTCTTCAAATGATTCCATATACAAAAATAAAAATAAAGTGTAATGAGTGTATCTACATTGGTGGGAATAATGAAAATTGAAATAAATAATATACATGAATGTAAATTGAAAAGTGACATACGATAGAAAGAATTGAGTACTGAATGATACACATTTTTTCAAAACCAAATCTCATTCCTTCTGTCAACAACTCTTATGTTGGAACATTTCCATACTTTGTTTTCTGCGTGTTTTATACCCCATAATAAATCATAGATTTAATATAAAATATTTTTTTGTTCCATTAATTATAAAATGAGTGAAGTAAAACAACATAAGATACTTACAAATTCCACAATTAATTTTTGATATGATAACATATACTCACAATCATTACTTAACCCAATGCCAATCAATTCTTGTGATCTCTCTTCTTTGTATGTTAGCACTTATTTGAGGACATTCAAGGATGGTTGTTGTAAAACAAATTAAAATATACAAAAATGAAATCATAAGTTTGTTTTTTTGTAAATAAAAGAGAAAATATATATTACCTTGAAAACTTAAAAAAAGTACATGTATCCTTGCTTTCCACCTATTCTATCACAACAGGGAAACCAAAACATGTGACTTGCAACAACATTTGGAAATCATAACATTTTTTTCATAGTTCAACTTGCTAGTTGCCAAATTACTAACATGAAACATGTCTAGTGTCATGCACCAGAGATCATGTCCACCATGGCTATAGCTATAGATCATAAAACTTGACAAAACTAAAAGAGATGAATCCTAAAATGTAAACTGAGAGAGAAGATAGAAATTTTCCAAACCTGGACGTCCATTGGTGTTGTAGGAGAAGACGAACTTATTTCCGCAGGTCGGAGAGGGAGTTTTCTTCAAAACATATGACAAGGCGTCGGAAATGAGGTCCATGCATCGGCTGAGAGTACGTTGATTCTGAGTTTGATCCTCTAGAATTCTCCACATATCAAATATTAGTTGCAGGTGGTCTTCTGAAAAGCGATGAGGGTTGGGCATAAAATGCTCAATTTTCCCATCCGCTTCCGTAGGAGGAGCTTTATCCATATCGAAATCTACCAGTAGAGTTTCTTCCTCATCCAAACCAAGGTTAGAGTTCTTGGAAATCCATTATTCCAGCCAACTGGGGGGAATTTCTTCCTCCACCAAGTAGCTTCCATGCTCCATAGGCCGGGATTGGGTTTTGGTGATGATACTAGGCTTGAGCGGGGCTTCCAAGGGATACTCTTTAGGAGGAGGAATTTCTTCATCGACTGGGAAACTTCCCATGTCATGCAAATTTTCAAAAGGGAGTGGAGTAAAGTTTTGGGCATGAGGGGAGGGAGTGGGAGTCTCAGTCCAATTCTGGCCTCTTCCAGGGGAGCCAGTTGAAGGGAGGGGCAATGATGGGTTAGGAAGGTTGCGCCTCATGACGAAACTGCAATACAGTTTCCCCCTTTTGGGTTTTCCAGGCTCTCTGGGTATGGTTGAAGGAAAACAACGAATATGAGGTAGCAAAGGAGAATTCCAAGCAGGTGGATTCACACTGGTGAAAAGGAGATTGAGAGAGGTGATCACCAATGGTAGGGAGGCAAAGAAGGAAGGTCCACTGCAGGAATGCACAAGAGACCGATAGAAACAGAGAGATAGTTGAACTTGGTAAATAAATGAATTCCTAGGAACTCTTACCTTCATATCGACCGAATGAATGCTGGTGGGTGACGCCATGAAAGTCGAAGTGACATTATCCCAAGGACGAGTACCCACCGTAGAGATCCAGAGATGGTTCACATGCATAACCATTAAGTTCCTTGAGGTAGAGAAACACACTACCATACATGCAGTGGTAAGGCCCATCATTCAAATGGTGTCGGAATGAGGGAGACATATGGGGGTAACAACTCCCCAATATTCCTGCACGCCACCTTTCTCTATGTTTCCAGATGTCACCCTATCCGGGGATAGAATGTATTGGAGAGACATTTTCTTTCACTAAGACAACAACTGTGTGTCCTGAGATTGCCCCATGTTGATGAAGATGTCACACAGAGGAGAGGAAACACATTCATTTGTTAACGTGTCCGCTACCTAGTTGGCTTCTCAATAGATGTGATAAGTGATAAGCGTGAGAGAAGGCCGAGGAAGGGATTTCAATTTGTTTAAGGGGACCAGAAGACACCAACTGGGGGTAATATTTCCAGGATCATTTCCATTAATAATTTTGGTAGCAAGATTAATGATTACTTTATAATCCCATTCAATTATAAGGCGAGTGAGTCATACATTCACTGCCATTTGGATTCCTCTGACAAGGCCCCACAATTCTGTTGAATTGTTCGTTTCATATCCTAGATGCTTGTCCAAGAGGTACTGAAGATGTCCTAGACTATATTTGATGACTGCTCCATAAAATGAAATCTTAAGTTAATGTTATAAGGAAATAAAAATTACTCACAAACTTTTTTATCAACCATTTTATTCCTTGTCGTCCTATTTTATGTGTTGAAAAGGTTCCATTTAGTTTTATTTTCTACAAGAAAATACTTGAAAATTAATATTTAATGCTAAATTATTTATTTATATGTACCTAATAGAGAATTTCAGGGATTTCATACATTTGAATCATGTTGTTGTTGAGATGGCTCCTCCTGCAATGCAATTATGTCCATTTCTTTTACCATCTCCTTGCAGACTTTTTTCGACATTCCTGCTGGCATATTTTGGATATCAACACATTGATCCTTTGATATTTTCATAATCTTCCTGAAAAAAATTAAGATGAAAATAAATTATTTTTATATTGATATATGAAAAGTAAATATAACCAAATTTATATTAATAAAGGAATGGCTTGTAGTAATATATAACATATTCTAGAAAATCTTTTTTAGGAATATTACTTTTTGAATGATTCTTTTTGTTGTTGTATTTCTTTTATATTGCAAGTCTAACAGGTCTCATTGACCATTGCTCTAGAAATGCTTCCTGTAGTTTAGATATAACCCGGTTCTTAGAATCATTGAATTGATTTCTATATTTTAAATGGAAAGTATGTCTATACGTTCATTCCACTATATCCCTCATAGATTTGTAAAAGTTTTTCCCCATTTCATTAACCTCCATCACCACTCCAAATGAGCTAAGGACCAATTCATCATCATTTACATCTTCTATAATTTTTATTTTCTTAGGACGACATTCTGTTCCTTCGTTGTTGGTATCTGTAGAATATTAAACATATGTGAATTAATAGATTGTTTGAAACATTCTATCTAATATTTTAAAGTATATTATTAATGAAAATTGAAAAAATAACTCACATTGAATATAATTTTTTCATTCACTCGATTCTTCCTTTTGCAAATTTTCCATCACGATTTTACACTCTTTTGCACTTATATCACAAAGAATCTTATCGAGCTTCCTCATTTTATGGATTTGCAAGACACACACTAACCAATACATATTAGTTAAACTTACATATAGTTCAAACATATTAGTTTTGTATAGAATTTACAGAGAACTTGTCTTTTTAACATATTAATTTTGTATATAATTTACAAAGAACATGTCTTTTTTTCCTTTTTGGATGTGTTATCATTGTGTCGATCATATATATATATTATTTTTTTTGTAAATAAAAAGTTTTATTTCCTAATAAAAGAACTGTGATTGTACATATCAAATCAAGTTCTAGGGTCTTCCACCTGTTCCGATAAACTAGTGGAAACTGAAACAGATGGCACCCTGTTGTTCTAGTTGGAAAAAAAGAAAAATACACCACATGTTCCTCCAAACATTTGGAAACTAGAACATGTGGCAGAAGAGTATTGAGACAGAACTGTCTAAACATGCAACATGAATTCTGAACGAAACATGTCCAGAAAATGTGGACATATCACAAAACATGAAAATTGAACAGGAGTACAACACATCCCTGTGTTTTTGTGGAGGAGGTGCGAAGAACCTAAGAAATTTAAACATTAAAAGAGCTATTAAAAACCACTATCCTGAGTGCCGCCGTGAGGAGTGAATACGTAAGGTTATACAAAGGTTGGGAAGCGTTGTTGACTTTGCGTGCACGAGAAATCATTGAACATGATGTCAAGTATGTTGCTGAGAAGTGTTCCTATGGATTTGCTCCATCATGTCCCTTTGAATCTTGAACATGAGCTCCATATGTTCTGGCGTCAAGAAGCAAAGTGATTGCGATTCTCAGGAAATAAATGACGTGGGAAGTGGAGGCTCAACAAGGCGGTCAAGCAAAGGATTTTATTCTTGGATTATACAAGTCACCCCCTCCATGGCTTCCGTTGTAGTAGTTGCAAGGAGACTGGTGTTGGGTTGATATTGGTGGTCTGGAAATGCATAGAGGTGACGCAACACCCCTACCTCAACAGGTTCTTCTTAACCTCCCAGTCTTTGGACCTTTCTATTCCCCTGAGCCGAAATGGCTCATTAGTTCCCACAGGAACCTTCAATACAAGCAAAAACACAAGTCCTTCTCAGAAGTTACACCTATGCAAACAAGCACTAGGCGCGAACCTCCCCTCCACATGACCACCTGGCATGACCACAGACTTAACCCGAAAATGTTTTCTAGATTTCGCATCTTCGTGATTTCTGTTGTGAGTCCCTCTGACTCTTTCAATTCCAGAAACCCCAAAATGGGCTAATGGGTCCTCAACTCCTCCCTTATGCTTCGACCATAGGACCTCAATCATGTCCTAGGGTCCACCTCCAAGTGCGTTAGGATTTCATGACTCGTGAGTTCATGATGCGACTCTTTTCCTTTCTCCCAAAGTCCAAACTCGTGACTTATTTACTACAGATCAACAGTCCTAAATCTCCCATGATCTGATGGTTTGTATCATGTCGGGACTTCGCGTATTGGGGATTCCCAAAAATATCTTTCTCCACACTTATGACTTCTGAAATGAAGAAATTCAAACCTCCCAAACCAACGTTTGTTTGCCCTTGACCAAGTTTTGAAGAATACTTGGTCATATTTGACAACTTTTGGGAATGTGACAACTTGCCAAGGAAGGAGTGCAACGAGAAGTGGAAATTAAGGAAGCAAGACCTATTTTTGGGTCCATTTTAGGGTTTTTCAGCTGATGTAATAGGAAAGGGATGTCAGCCTATGGGTTTACCCATTCTTAGGCCCATTTTTTAATGTAGTACATCTATGTGATGTATAAATGAGAGCTTAGTGCTAGTAACTGGATTTGTGTGATCGGATGTATCTTAGAGTGCTCTGTGCATGAGATTGGAAAGCTAAGTGAAAGTTGTTGTAGTCTTGTGCTGAAGAACAAGTGTTACACATAAAAAATAATCACTTTTATAGTGTCGCAAGTGTCTTCATTACAAGGGTCGCAAGTGTCGCATTTTGCTCACAAGTGTCACATTTTGCTCACAAGTGTCGCAAGTGTCAGGGAAGCATACTGCCATGATGCCTATGTTGTGCCTGTAAATGACATTAGGAGGACACCTAACACATGTCAAACACTTGATTTGGAAGAGGAGGAAAGGTTAATTGGGCTCATGAACCTTTTTCCATCTAAAAACACTCAAAAAACTAAGTTTTTGGAGGGGAGCGCTCCCTTATAACTATCTCAGGAGTGTTGGTGCCCCCCCATAAGCCATGAGGGCATTATAGTGCTGCATCAACCCTTTTGTAGGATCGCTCCTATCCTCAGAAGTGTTGGTGATCCCCTATACACTACTAGGGAGCGTTATAACGCTCTCAGTTCCCTTTTGAGGGAGCGCTACCTATTCTGGGCAGTAGTTAACTTGTTGAGATGAATGGGGGAAGGATCCTTTCATTATTGGAAGGCAGTTGGATTCGAATCCCTAGTCCAGCCATGATCTTAGGGCACATCCTCAACTGAAGGAGGCAAATCCTCAACTTCCCCAAGGATATCTCAAGTGGTTAAAGCCTCTCCAAGGCTATATAAGCAAGCTTTCTAATGGTGAAAAGGGACTGAAAAAGGAGAATCACACCAAACTTATGATCTTATAAGTGGTGTTGGAACAGAGATAATTGGGAAGCAAGAGACCTATGATCTCATAGGGAGCAATCAATGAAGCTATCATCATTTAGATCATGGATATTTTGAGGAAGGGGTAGACAAGGAGGACTTGACGAAACTGTTGCAATCCATCTACGGCTGTAAGCAATGTTTTGTCCTCATTAATATAATTTGGTTGGCCTGTTTCTTTATAATTCGTGTTCAATCTCACATGAATTTTTCTCTTTAGTAGATAGACCTATTTCGGACTAAGCTTGATAGAGTAGGAAGTGGTCATACTTTGTTTGTTTACAGGGCTTATCGAGGAGCGAAAGATTGGAGCTCAACTCGGAGCGTACAGGGAAAAACACCGGTAAAAGGTACTTCTTTTCTCCTTCCTCCTCACACACTAGTCCACCTAGATATAAAAGGAAGTCAGTGACCATGATAAGCACTTTCTGGCTTAGAGTTAAGAGTCTATCTCTTTGAGGAGATCTACCTATCCGCAGGGAGATTTTCCTTCAACAGAAATTGGCGACTCCACTGGGGAGAATCGAATCGAAACTTTTGGTTTTGATTTTTCCCCATAGACCTTGTATTACCATTTGTGTTCTTAGAACTTGTTCACCCCTTCATATCTGATTGCACTTGCTGATTGGATCTTTACCCCATCACACTCAGCTTGACTGTCAAAATTTGATTGAAATTTTGGGTTTTTTGGACTTTTTTCTGAGCTTTAGGACTCTAGCGCTCCTCTACCTTGTTAGCAGGGTGCCAATGCTCCCTTACACCAGAGCGCCAGCCCCTTTTTGCACAAAATTTCTTCAAAAAATTCATTTTTTGGAGGTCCAGACCGTGTTTTTTTTCACTTGCTGAGCTGCTTTGGGATTCAATGCTTCTTCTTTTGACCTTTGACATGCTTCCTCCTGAGAAGTAAACACTTTGTTGTTTAGATTTTATGCCCTTCTTCCTTCTTTTTGAGTTTTTATTATTGAGAGCTTGAAATCGAACCCCTACTTTCTTCTCTCCTATCCGACTGAGCGGAAACTCTAGTGAAGGACATTAGAAGTATGTAACTCTTCTCATTTAGTTCTTTGAGGTCATCTGATCCAATTTCTTTCTCCTTCCTTTTGCATTTTTTATTTTCCTTCTCTTGTTTGATTGCAAAAGGGTGTGTTGTTTGTGCGAAATCTGTGTTTTCTTGTCCAAATCTCCTTGATCTGAAAAGGTAGTTGGTAGGACAATTTTTTCATTGAATTGATCATCATTCGCATGAAAACGAAAAAATTACATCTTAATGATTAGTTTGCATATTAGTTTGCATTTCTGAAATGTTGTAGCATTATATTGGATTTGATTGAGAACACAATTGATTGAGGGCATTCCTTATCAAGTGTTTGATAGTGAAAATGACTCTTCCTCTTTCCCTTAAATAGGTATTCATTGAAAAGAAATGATTGTTTATCATATTTCATGCATATTTTTGGGAATTGAGTCATCATTCCATCAATTTCACTTTTGTACACCCTTTAAGTAAACAACAGCCATTAAAATCAATGCTTAATTAAAATTTATCATACTTTTTACATCTTTGTTAGCAAACCTACATTTGTTTAAGGTGTAGGGATTTGGAATAGGTTGAAAGGATAATTTTCCAAAGCTATCAAACACACTTAGCATATTGCGGTAGGGAGAGTCAAATACAATTGTCGTATTGGCTTGCTAGGATCCCCCTCTCACACAGGGGTTACACACGAGGCCAAATTCGGGTGAGTTACGGAGATTATCCCTCCGTGGCCCATCTATTTGTAGTGGTTGGATTGTATATTGGGGGTCACTAGAAGGTATACCCATGATTATGTGAGGGAGCCTTTCAAGATGATTTCGGACTTATTATCCTGCCCATACATTCTGACTGGACTGTCGAATGTACCTGCCCAGGGGTTGAATACAAGTTGGTGACCTTAGTAGCCACAATATTTAGGGTCTCACACAAGATGACGGTGAAGGGAAGTCTCACTGTACCTAAAACAGACGTTGGTCAAACTCACTCGGTCTCCTTGGAGGGTAAATCCACAATTAATGCATGGAAGCTTGCACCAAGGTGTAAGTCCATTAAGCAGGTCACCAACGTAACTGATCCACCCTCTCTATCCCCGTCCCTTCCTATTTTGATCTTGCGATGTTGGATTTCATCACCAACTAGTGGTTTCATCGTAGGAAGGTTTGTTTGATTGATTTCTTCTCAGATTCATAGCGTGTGTTGTTTGTTTTACTTAGTGGACCTTAGGTCGAGTTAGTGTTAATGGCATCGAATCCTGGGAGTACCAATGGAGGAACTCCTTCTCCTGGGGAACCTTATACCTTTCCTTCGTTTGGAAACTTTGGTCCTCCATATGTTGCCACACTGAGTCTTCCAGGACTCACTATTGGATTACCAGTTTGGTTGTTCCCCACTCCGGTGATCCCGAATCCTCCCAATGTTTCAGCTACACCTAATACTTTGGATGTCAATACACCACCCACACATCAACCTCACATCGACTTTTCACCTTCTTCATCCATCAAGTCTCCTTCCATTTCTCCTTCTTCGCCTAGTGAAAGATCTAAAGCAAGTAGCCAGGTTGATCAGAAGAAGAAGAAACAGAAAGAGAAGACGAAGAAGAGCCCAAAAATGACAAAGGCCCCAACAACATCAGATGTTGGCTCTAAGAAACCAGTTACTGTTAATAGTACTGGGAGTGTTGATGAGGTCAACAAGATTAAAATGAAGAATCCAAAACCCAAATTCTCTTGCAGCCTTTGTAAGGGTGACCACTTTCTGAGGGATTGCCCCAATCTTACCCAGGTCTTAGAAATGTGGTCCTCCACCTCATCGGCCTCTGTCGGTCATGTTGATGATACACCGTCAACTAGTGATGTTCAGGTTGGTAAGAAGAAGCAAAATGTCAAGTTCCCTTGCATGTTATGCAAAGGTAATCATTACTCTCACCTTTGTCCTCACATGGACGAGGCTTCTTCTCTTTTGGAAAAACTTTAACTTCCAAAAGGTTATTGTAAGCTTTCCTCCAACCCATTGTTGGTTGATGGACTGGTCAATCTGGCTCCATCCCCGGTCAGTCTGGTTGATCAGGTGGTCAATCTAGTTTCCTCCTTGATTGAACCACAAACCCAAGTAGCTGATCCAGTTTCGTCATCGATCAGCCCCACTCTTCATCAAAAGAGTGACACCAAAGTGGTCAATCCGTTTTCATCCTCGGTCAATCCCACTCTCCTGTTAGAGAGTGACACCAAAGCGGTCGATCTGTTTCTACCCGTTAACCCCATTCTTCCCTTGGAGAATGAAACTCAAGTAGTCAATCCAGCTTCGCCATCGGTCGATCCCATTCCTCCATTGCGGAATGTCAAAGTGACTGATCCAGTCCCTTCCTCAGTTAGTCCCACTCTTCTTCTAAAGAGTGCCAAAGTGGTCGATCCAGTTTCACCATCGATCGATCCCATTCCTCCATTGAGGAACGTCAAAGTGACTGATCCAGTCCCTTCCTTGGTCAGTCCCACTCTTCCTCTGAAGAGTGCTAAAGTGGTCTATCCAAGTCCACCATTGGTTGATCTGATACAATCATTGGTCGATCCTACTCCCCTTCTAGAGAGTAAACCCGATACTACCCATGTTGTTCTCATTAATACAGACTTTACTGTGCCGAGGGGCATTGCTCCTTCTCCTGTGAAACCCCCTCCAAGTATTGAAGCCATCCTTTTTTATTGGGGTGCGCTAACTGGACCTTGTCTTCCCTCTCACATTCCTTTCCAGATTACAGTACAGGTTTGTGGTGGGGACATTCCTAAAACACTGATAGTTGAAGGTGCTTCCATTAGTATTTTGTCTTCTATTGCTTGGTACGCTTTGGGTTGTCCGCAACTTGCACCAGTTACACAGAATCTGTTAGATTTTAACAGAAGAACTAGTCAACCTTTAGGGATCCTTCCTCAGTTTCCTGTAACTTTGGGAGGGAAAACTGTCTTTTTTTATGTCATGGTAGTCCGAGACCCCTTGGATTTTTCTTTACTCCTTGGGCAGGATTATGTATATGCCATGAAAGCTATTGTATCCACTCTTTTCCATGTGATATCTTTCCCTCACAATGGAATAATTGTGACTATTGATCAACTTTCATTCATCATCCCTGACTGGGTTACCTCTCTAAGTGGTTCTTATATGCAGACAATATCACCCTCGCCGCATGTCAATTATGTGGCGTTGTCTCCCATGATTTCAAGTTCTAATGCTTTGGATTCGGTAGTTGGCATGGTGATCTCTTCGGTAGGGTTATTGGAGCCTGATCTCCTTACCCCTGTCACAACCCTCTACATGTGTTACTTCCAGAGTGATTGTCTTCCATCCAGTGAAGATCTCCTAGAGGCCATGATCGAGTTTTGTCCCTTGACATGGTATCCTTCCAGAGCGTTATCCTCTTGGAATCCCTGATCTGAACGAAACCACGAGCATAGTTTATCTTCTCTGTGGAAAGCTCGTTAAAAAATGAAACAGAGGTCCTGAGCATAGTTATTTTCCTATGTCAATCTCTTTAAAAAATGAAACAATCACCTCTCTTGAACCTTCTTTTCATCCACCATTCTCCTTTTTCTCATCTACTAGAGAAATTGGTGACAACCTTAGAGCCGATGAATGAATTGAAGCTTGGAGGGCATGTCTCCAGCCTTTGTTGATCATTCTGGAGTTAAGCCACTAGTTTTCAAGCTGGGGGCATACCAAGCTTAGTCTTCGTTCTTTCTTGTGCTCGTAAATACATGAGAATGCATCCAGGTAGACTTTTATCTCTTTTTTGGACCTGTATGGACACACGAAAAAGGAACCCCCTGGAGTCTCCTTTAATCTCTTTTCAGAATTTCTAAACATGAAAAGATTGCCGAGTGATCTTGCTTCCTTTCCCACTCGTTAAATGGTCTGAAAGGGCGTCTTTCGAGTGATAATTTATCTCTTTTTCGGCCTCGCGAGACTAACATTACGAAAAAGGACAACACTAGAGTCATCTTTAAGTTCTTTTCAGACTCTCTAAAGATGAAAAGATTACCGAGCGACCTTGTTATCTTCATGCTCATTAAAGTATTTGAAGAAAACGTCTGTTGAGTGATAGTTTATCTCTTTTTAGGTCTCTTCAAACTACTTTATGAAAAAGGAACTGAGAGAGTTCTCTTTTAAGTGTTTTTCCAAACTCTATAATCATGACAAACCTTTGTGTTTTCTGTCTTTGGACTCGCTAAAACAAACATCGACAGGCCCATACGGGACCGAACCCTTACTTCTTCCAGTTCGTTAAACAAAGGAAGAAGAACTTACCGAAGGTGAGTTTGATCGAGCATGTGTTATCCTCCTCGAGCTCATTAAATTAAAAATAGGTACTCGTCTATCTAGATGGGGGAAAAATTTGAAAGAAGCAAGCCAAGCAGTTTTTTGAGAACATTACCAAGTAACTCTTAGATTCGCCCTTAAACAAGGTACTTTGTCTTTTGCACGCATTATAATCCATTGAACCTCTGCACTGAGCCAATCCTTTGAGTTTCTTTCACTCCTCTAGGTCACCCGACCTAAGTCACAACATCCACTGCATCATCAAGTTTTGGTCCATGTCATGTTTCTATTGTCGTGCCTCAGTGTTCAAGGGAAGTATCCATCTCATGAGTCAACTGTCACAAATATCTTGTCTCAATACCCATGTCAGTCCATGTTCATTTGATCTACCTATTACATCTCTATGTCTATTTCGTGTTGTTGATGGGGGATACATCAAGGCCCTCCTTCGACGAGCCTATTCCTGTCGACTTCAACACATTATCTAGGAATTAGACTTAGAAACCAGTTAGTACTTTGGGACCTGCATGCCTCAATGGAAGGCCTCCTCAAATTCGACAGTGGGTTTACATCATTGACCTCTGATCAAATGATTCCACAAATGTCCGACTTCAGCTCATCCATTCACATTCGTTGGAATGTACTAGAGTACCTTGGGAATCATTGACATTAATGGTGATCTCCCTTGCGCTTGTTAACAGTTTACATCATTGACCGGTAATCAAGTGGTTTCTGCCATGTTCGACATCAGGACATCTATTCACATGGTTCGATTAGTACTTCATCGGGATCGGTAGGAAGACCCTGGTTTGAGTGATCACTTTGATATGAACTTTGCCCAGGTTGCGATGGAGTTTATCTTAAACAATGACACATACATTGTTACATAGATCCACTTTGTATTGGTCGTGGCTATGTCTTATCATCTCGTAGATCCACTGTGTATTATTTGTGGCTACGATCAATTCAGGTCATGGGAGTATAGATCCACAGTGTATTTTCAGTGGCTATACCTTTTTTATCAATACAATTATGGATCCGCAGTGTATTTTATGGTGGCCATATCTTGCAAGTCTTTATCACCCAAGCATAGGTATGTCTGCCTTAGGTTTGAAACATGTCATAATATTTGTTGGATGTTTGTGTGTAGCTTCTGTCAGGTTCTCTGCATCTATACCCTTGCTTGAAAGTCTAAAAAGAATTTCAGTTATCAGTTCCTGTCTTCTAACTTCATACTTTGGGGGTAAATTTGTTACACATCAAAAATACTCACTTTGATAGTGTCACAAGTGTCATCATTACAAGGTTCACAAGTGTCTCATTTTTCTCACAAGTGTCGCAAGTGTCAGGGAAGCATACTGCCATGATGCCTATGTCATGCCTGTAAACAACATCAGGAGGACACCTGGCACATGTCAAACACTTGATTTGGAAGAGGAGGAAAGGTTAATTGGGCTCATGAACCTTTTTCCATTTAAAAACACTCAAAAAACTGAGTTTTTGGAGGGGAGCGCTCCCTTATAACTATCTCAGGAGTGCTGGCGCCCCCCCATAATCCATCAGGGAGCGTTATAGCGTTGCATCAACCCTTTTGTAGGAGTTCTCCTATCCTCAGGAGTGCTGGTGCTACCCTATACACTACTAGGGAGTGTTATAATGCTCTGAGTGCCCTTTTGAGGGAGCACTACCTATTCTGGGCAGTAGTTAAGTTGTTGAGATGAATGAAGGAAGGATACTTTCATTCTTGGAAGGAAGTTGGATTCGAATCCCTAGTCCAGCCATGATCTTAGGGAAGATCCTCAACTGAAAGAGGCAAATCCTCAACTTCCCCAAGGATATCTCAAGTGGTTAAAGCCTCTCCAAGGCTATATAAGCAATCTTTCTAATGGTGAAAGGGGACTGAAAAAGGAGAATCACACCAAACTTATGATCTTATAAGTGGTGTTGGAACAGAGATAATTGGGAAGCAAGAGACCTATGATCTCATAGGGAGCAATTGGTGAAGCTATCGTCATTCAGATCGTGGATCTTTTGAGCAAGGGGTAGACAAGGAGGACTTAACGAAACTACTGCAATCCATCTATGGTTGTAAGCAATGTTTTGTCCTCATTAATATAATTTGCTTGGCCTGTTTATTTCTAATTCGTGTTCAATCTCACATGAATTTGTCTCTTTAGTAGATAGAACTATTTCAGACTAATCTTGATAGATTAGGAAGTGGTCGTACTTTGTTTGTCTATAGGGCTTATCGAGGAGCGAAAGATTGGAGCTCAACTCGGAGCATGCAGGGACAAACACCGGTAAAAGGTACTTCTTTTCTCCTTCCTCCTCACACAATAGTCCACCTAGATATAAAAGGAAGTCAGTGACCATGATAAGCACTTTCTGTCTTAGAGTTAAGAGTCTAGCTCTTTGAGGAGATCTACTTGTCCGCAGGGAGATTTTACTTCAACAACAAGGAAGAAGGATGTAGCGAGCTGTGAAAATCTTCTGTCCTGTGCAAAGTAAGGGTCATTGAAGCTCTGTTTTGTAACTGCTTGACCAAGATAATATAAAGAAGACTTTGTGGACATAGCCCCAAGGTGGGGCTGAACCATGATAACTGTGTGTATATTTCTTTGTGCTTCGATCTAATGTGTTTATCTCTTTCTTGGCTAAGTGCTTAATGTGATTAAGTAGATCTAGTTACACTCTGTGCTGATGATATATGAATGAATGTTAGATCTGATATATAAGATGCTTAGTTCTTGATCTGTTGAATCTAACCTATATTTTTGTGGCTAAGTACTGAATCATCTTTAGTATAAGTATTCACTGTGATGCTTTGTGCTTTCTGCGAAGTGTATTAATGAATGTATGTTAAGGAATAATTGATGTTAAGTGCGCTGTAAGAAAGATAATCACAGACTAGTGTCCCAGCTAAGGTTGCAGACATTTGAGTCCTACAACCACCCCTGCCTCTACCTCGGGTGAGACTTCATCTGCTTCACAGGTGTTGCCGAAAGGGTCGGTAATTAGGGTTTAGTTGGTGCGCTCTTGAGAGTTGAACCCTGGGTCTACCCTTGTACCAACAAATGGTTCCATTGCCGGGACTGAAACTGTGATTGCTAGGAACTAAAGAAGAAAACGCTTTGTGAAAACTAAGCTCTGTGTGTAGATCTGTTTCCCTAGTCTGCAGTATCCTACTTGACCTACAAAGCTTTGTGCCAAGAAAAAGAGGTCAGATCTTAAGGGAAAATGTCAAATCTGTAGAAAAAGAGGTCAAATCTGAAGGGAAAAGGTCGGATCTAGGAAAAAGAGGTCAGATATGAAGGGAAAAGGTCAGATCTGTAGAAAAAGAGGTCGGATCTGAAGAAGAAAAGTTCATATCTGTAGAAAAGAGGTAAGATCTGTAAGCTCTGTTCTCTGATAATGGTAAGAATAGTCAAAAGTTTTTAGATTTAGAAGCTTTGTGCTCTGTAGAAGTAAGATAAGTGAAATTGTTTATTTCTAAAGCCTGGATCTAGGTATGTTTGATATATTTTGTCCTATAGATAAAAGAAAGTTTGATATGAATAGATCTGATAAGTATAATGATAGATATGTTATACCTATGCATCGAAAGAATGTCTGGACTAACAAGTGGATGCAGGATCCTAGAAAGAGTTTTTTGCAGGCTAGCCACCATGATCCTGGTGCACAGTACATAAGGAGTTGGGGAACATCTAAACAAAATAGAATATTAACCCTCTGTTATAGTTGCAGAAGACTGGGACATCTTGCTAAGGAATGCCCTGGGAGAAGACCTAGTTGCCTCTATTGTAAGGCCATGGACCATGAAGTACTGGATTTCCCTAGAATGATTGCTAGGCTTGAGAAGATGAATATGGAGAAATAAAACCCTGAAGGAGATCAAGAGACCAAGATTATATCAGAAACCAAGAAAGAATCAGAAAAAGATATTTCTACAGATGAATGATACCTTGAATGACCACCGACATGTTAGGCTATCAGAGATATTCAAAGAAAAGGAGAAAATCGAAGAAAGAATAGGGGACTTTGTTCTGTACTCTTGATGAAGAAACACAAGTGAACATTATTCTAGAAAGAACTTGGGAAGCTATAGGAAAGCCTGCCATGATCCCTTCCCTAGGAGGAACAAGTTTCTTAAGAGGAAAGCTAGTAAACCTTTGTGGAAGGCTCGCCCAGATACCTGTGAATATCAATGGAACTTTGATAGAGGAAGACTTTGAGATCATTAAATTTATTGAAGACAACGCCCCGTTTACCATGCTCATAGGAAAACCTTGGATTGATAGAGAACAAGCCTGACGAAAAGAAGAAGAAAAATTTTTGGAACAAAAAAGCAAGAGTTAAACGAATTTATGACCAGAAGGATCACACACTTGATTGAAGAAAAGAAGAGCAGATCACAGATATTTAACATTAGAAACTCTGATGTCGAAGCTAAGAGAACACTTGAAGATCCACAGACGATTGAGTCACCTATTTTTGATACAGAATAAGTATATCAAGGAACCCTAGGAAAGATTTTCCACAATGCGAAGTAACCAAGACCACATAAGAGAAACATCAGAATGGTAAAAGCATTACTGAGACGAAGCTCACTGGGAAGAAGGATAGGAAGTTAAGAAAGAAAAAGGATAACACTGTAAGATTACAAGAGGTTCTAGAGGACACTTCACAGCAAGAAGAATTGCAAAATTGGGGCTTCGTCAAGATATCAGAACAATGACATAGAGTAATTCACTTTGACGAAGTAGTATAGCCATTGGAACCGATATACCCATTCGACCGCTGCTCCAGACGGATCAGAAAGAAGTTATGGGTTACCACTAGACCATTGGATAGCACCAAAATGGATAGAATGGAGTTAATGAAGGACCCATATTCATTGCAAGAAGACCATTGCTGAGATTGCCTACTTAACCCATCACGCTACACACCGAGAATAATTTTTGCTAACTGAGAATCTGAGTGCAAACTATGAGATTTACTTACCCTGATATCATTGCCTTACTATTCACTATAGTTTCTGAATTCCTTTTTCACCTACGCCAGCTGACCTAAGTTTGTATGTCGAACGAGCTCAACACTGTTGAGAAAATTGTTGAAGAAGTTCTAATTGATTTAATGACTGAGAGAGTCATGTCAGAACGTGGAATTTATACAGGTGTAAAAGCATCATCCTTGTGTGCACTGCCAGCATCCCCCTCCACTGATCAAGCAGGACCATCCCAACCGCCTTCGAGAAGATGATCTAAGCTTGAAAATGACTTCGCCAATGTGAAGATGATCCTAAATATATCCCACCACTAAGCAGACCATTGAATCAAGACGCTGTACCCAGAGACTTTGACTATGCTGTAGTCACTGTGTACCTCCCGAAAGGGGTGCGCGCAGTTCATGATGACTAGGAGAAGCTCCCCGCACTGAAATTTAGTAATTTTAACCTTGGAGATCATAAGTTTTAATGTATTCTAGCTTTGCACAAGTACTTGACTATTACAAAAGGAAAGAACCCCAATATTGTACCACAACAAAGGACCCATAACCTTGCACAGTCAACACTCCTAAATGTGATGAAGATTCTGTTGGAAGATTGGTTGTTGTCATTGATGTCAACCCTAGTCATGGGTTTTGGACCGCAAGATTGATGAAGGTATTTGGACATGAAGGAAAATGCATATGCAGATAAAACACCCATGGATGGATATTATACATCATGTTGTTTC
>ML829722.1:0-23950 GCA_009831015.1 Picea engelmannii
GCTTGGGGACAATGATAATTTTTTTCTTCTTTCTTGCACTATCCATTTTAGCCTTCTATGCAATTTCATTCTAATTCATTCCTCTAATCTAGGGTTTTGCTGGAACTTTTACCTGTCTCAAATTGTCATTGAGATGCATTGTAGCTCCTTTGAATTCCTCTCCTTTACGTTTTTCAAAGAAAGAGAAGAAAATGAGCTCCCTGGCATATTTTGGATCATCCAGAAGCACACATTTCACTTTTGAAATATTCTTTCCAAGTCATCATATATTGCTTAATTTTGAAAACAGTAAAGATTGTAACGTGGTACTTTAGTCTTCCAAACTTCTCTTTCAACAGTTTCTGTAGAGAGAAAGCTGTTTAATATGCACGTCCGTCTCACTGTCATCTACAATACCAGTTTATTCTTAAAGTTTGTATTTTCAACTCAATACTTCCCTTTAGTAGATGAATTATAGGATATCTCTATCATCTTGTCTTTTCTTTCTGGTGCTTTGTGGTTGGAGATATGTTCCAATGAAGTAAAACTAAACAAAAATTTGTTCCGTTATGACTTTTTATGATGCTGGTTTGCATAATAAAAATTGTTTCATAGACTTTGTAATATACTAAGTCCACCCTGTATAATTAATGATTTTATTTAGAAATTATGTAACTTCTCCCAGTATTGCTGCCTCTGTTAAACCTTCTGTGAAATTTGTTCTGGTTATAAGAAGGGATGTTAATGCTGTTTATATATAACTTTTCCGTTCATATGTTTTCAGATCACAGATGGTGAACGATGTACATTAACCTTGTGGTTCACAAGGGACAGTGCCCATAATGAGGATGTCAAACTTATTAATCAAATTTCTGATCGTCACTACACGTTTATGAACATCGGGGTGGATGAGGATTCTAATTCTGATTCATTTCTGGCCAATCCAGGGAAAGAGATCATGATTCCAGATTCTCATTCAAAAACAGTAGAAGAATTATTCATCTCAGAAAATGTTGGTAATCTGAAACCCTTTGGAAATCCGAATCATTTATTTGATTCCATATCAAGGGATTGGCTTCCACTGCCAGCATCGAGTAACATGTATTTAGTAAGTCCAGAGGATCTTACTGGCGAAGAAACATATGATCCTTTAGTCAATTCTGGAAAAAATACCGTACAAGAACAATCCGGTTTTGATATTCGTTGGGCCAGAGTATCCTTACTAGGATTTGAGTTATGTTTTGATAAGGCTTGGAATAACTTGAAGGAAAGTGAAGCAAGCATGCAGACAACAAGCAATGATCTTACCTTGTATTCGGCAGATGCTCTTCATCAACCACTGCAATTGAAATCATTTGGAATTGAGTTGCCTGAGCGATTTATCAATAGTTTACATGCTCTCCAGGTAACTAAACTTTTTAATGGTGTTGGAAAAATACATTTTCTCTTGTTGCAAATTATAATTTGATTGGGCAGATACATGTATACTATATGAGTATTTTGTTTATCTTGTCCTTGGCATGCATTTTTGATATGCTATGTTCAGGTCGTGCAGTTTTACCATTGGAAGGTTCACCAGCAATCAAGCTACTGCATAAAGGAAAATTATAGGAATGTTTCTGAAGCAGAAGATTTTAGAGAGGCATCTGCAAGATACCAAGAGTCCCAGACACAGGAGTCTAATCCTTCAAAACAGCTTTTGTTTGAAAAGTTTGATATGCAAAAAAGACAGCTTGCTACATTCGATATGAACTCTTGTATATTTTCTTCTGAAGAACAACATAGGTTCAGATCTGACTTCGTTCAGGCCTGTTGTGACTGGAAACATTATGTATGCACATTAGTAAGAGCTTTGCTAACAAGTTTTCCCCAGTGGAAAGCAAACAATATGATTTTTCCAGTATCATCTTGAAAATCCTATAAGCAAAGTTGACATGGTGGAGTTCTATGAGTTTTATCAGTTGCAGGTTTTACATGTCAAATACATAAAGAAAAGCTTCTGTTTCAATACAGTTGATTGTAAAAATTAATCTTGTTAAGAGAAACTATTGGATATAGATGCATTTCTCTTTGGCAATTCAGGATTATAGTTGGCGCTCACATTTGGAGTGACAGCTATGCCGCTAATGATGAAAATTGTAGTGCGTTTAGCATTCAGTTCCATGTCAAAAGATTGCATTTTTGAGCAAGTCAAGCCACAGGTGTGCAGTTGTTATGCAAAAGTATCAGAAAGTCTACGTTACAGTCAAAAAATAAGCAATGCCTTGAATCGTAAATTATGTGGGTTTATGTTTTCAGACTAGAATGAACTTATTTTTCAAATAAAATACTTCAACTATAATAAAGGCTGATTAAGTATCTTCAACATGCTGACTGTCCTGGGTGTACCCCATGATCAAAACTACCCTAGATAATAAATACAAAATTGCCACTTCGGATTAGAAGCCATACAAAAAAGACCGACAATCATTACCATAACCAAGTCCAACCAACTGGTACACATACTAAGAAAATCCCACAAGAAAAAGACCATTGATTAGGCAGCAGTAACAATCATTTCCGCATTGAGAGGAGGGTCATTATCCTTGGGGGTTGGCTTCCAGCAATCAGCAGTAGGTTTAGGTTCTAGTGCAATGGCCTCCCATCTATTGTTCCCTTGTTGAGGCTTAGGGGGATTTTCGGCTTTAGAAATGACGAGATCCGGTGGAGGGAATTTGTTGCTGTGCTACTTGGGGACTGTGGTGTCATTCTGCTCATTCCCTTATCTTTGGAACTTGGAAACCTGATGCTGGGGCCTTCAATTCGAGCACTGGGGTTACTTTCAATGAGTTGACGGGGGCAGAGAGTGAGGAGGGTGTTCCCTGTTCATGATGCAAGGCACATCCCTCAATACTTGAGCTGCTAGCAGAAGTGTGCCACATCCATTTCTATCTTTTAGAGACTAGAACAGCAATGTGAATGAAGATTTGCACAGATCAAGGAACCATCTTACCTTACCAAGGAGAAAAATGTGTAGGCTGTGCCTTAAAAAAAGTGTGTAAGTTGTGCCTTCATTTTTTCCCTTCTAAATCAGGGATAGAGGATACAACAATCCAAGATCTTAACATGTCTCCATCACTATAATTATAATAACCCCATAATCGTTAACAAACACCAATAGACACACAAGGGAAATTAGCACCCAATTATTGCGAGAGAATAACTTAATACAATGTGATCTGTGACTTCATGCGACAACTTACAAATGAGCACAAATGAGTGTGTCATACACAGGGAACGTGGATTGAGTGTACTATTGAATTTGATTGAGGCCGACATAAATCATGATAGAGGGGTCCACAATAACGATAATATAGCCACATCAAGGGGCTCTAAAGCCATACCAACAGCCACCCCAGAGGTCCACTAGGCTCCAAGTAAACGTTATTTCCCATACCCCCTATAATGTTTATTGGAGACAATAAATTATTGTTATTGCATTCGAATAAGCCCTCAACCATTTGATGAACCCATTAATAGATGATTCTTTCCATCACTTTCCGTGTGATCACTTGAAACAGATCAATAACTCAAAAAATATTTAAAACTCAAAAAGATTCATAACTTGACATTGCACTTCCAACGTTCCCCTCAAAATGTCAATATCTTCACATCCAACTTGTAATCAAGCTTCATGCATAGGCTTGAATTCCTTTTGACTCCTAAAAAAATAGTATTAACTATAAAATATTCTTTGTAACCTCATCTTGCATCCTTCTTAAAAAGAAGGTAGAAAAAAAATGATTTCCTTCTAGGGCTCATTGTAAAAGGTGGGTGAGTTTGTACAACTATCAGCGAACTTCAATATAGTTCATCTACCTGCAACATATGCTCGTGCATCAATCAAAGATAGAGCTCACACAGACTCAAAATAGATGCCCATCATAAAAGAACCGAAATGGATTGATCTTGTTGAGAATAATGCCAAACATCCTCAAAGAAATATAGGACAGATAACGACAACCACTTTCTTCACTTCTGAAGCCTTTTATAGAGAATCAAGTATCATCATAAAAAAACGAATCACCAATGATGAATCATCCCACCATAATCTACCATAATGACGTCAAACTTATAAGGAAGTAGACCCACCACTACTGCATTATCCCAATGGTCGATTCGACAGTTGAACTATTGATCAGCCGAGTGTGTCAATTCCACAAGTTGATCCATTGATCATGGATTCTACCAAAACACATCACCAAGATAAGAAACATCTTTAAGCATGAACCTCTGAAAAATAGGCATGCCTGTCGTCATGCTGCAATATTCAAAGATCTCAATTGATGACTTCTTCAAAAGTGCAGTAACCGTACAACAAGCATTATGATCATCCTACAAAGGTCTACTCATAATGGTCTCATACTCTATCGTTTTTCAATTTCCACCACATCTTCAAGCAATGATTTCTCTCATAATATTTGCACAAATTCCAACACCTACTTGGAACACACCAATTCCTTCCATAATGTTCACATGATTTTCAACGATGTGTCTTTTAGTTGATTTGTAAATTATATGCTTCATTACAACTTCTTTGTTAGACATCAAGATTTATTTATCGAACATCATAATGACCTTGTTTTTCCATTCTAGATGATTTCCTTCTTCCTTGATTGTGCCACAAAATCCAAGGTCTTCACCACTCGATTTCACAAAGCACTCATCAAAGGGATTCACAATTCACGATGTATATGTTTGCATGTCTTCACCTTTGTAATGCATCTTATGCAACGACTTGAGAGTGTACCTCTAAAAGCAACCAAATTCATTATCTTGTACTTGAAGTTGACCAAAAATGTAATTTTACATCAACCATTACAACTTCATCATCATTGACATTGTTTCTATATATCTTCTATTTAACCAAGAACACTTGTTCCTTTTATGTTATCAAGCATGGTTTATAATGACTTGTGAGATGTTGTGCACTATATGTGCGAGCTACAAATTATTAACTTGTATTAATTTGTCTAACATGCTTCTACATGGAAAGGAAATTGCATCACTACACTACAAAAGTCCAAAGTTAGTTCAATCACTCTTGACAGTGATCATGTACTTGAACACTAATCATGCCAATGCCAACCTTGTTGGCAGAAATAAATCACCAGGATTGGGAACCTTGTTGTCACCAAGGAAACACCAAGCATGATTTGGGCACTTACTATTTCCATAAATCACAGCTCTAGTCATTTACAAGCTTTGATAAAGAAAACTAGTCTATCAATTATAAATTGCATTACAAGAAACTAAAATATGTAAAGGAAATCAAGCTATAAAAATGAATGAACATCCACACAAAAATAAATGAAAGAATTGAGTTGCTCAATGCATTGTTCTTGTGGAGTGAGCTTTGCCTCTAGGAACATGGCAACAAACTTAATCTACTATTCCATAAACTAGCTAAACATCAACATATGAATGAACAAACAAAAATCTAAGCTGGAAATCAGATCTCAAGCTTGTAGTTTTATTCCATCATGAAATTGGACATTGCTCTAAGAGTCCCCCCCTTGGTATGGAGATGACATTCTATTTTATACATAATCTTGCTTGAAATTGAAAACCCACTTGAGGATAAGAGATTCCCAAGTGATTATAACAATTTGCTAAATTTACAACTCATAATTGGATTGTTCCAAGATTCTCGCGAACCCCATCGAATCTAGAATACCATAGGCTGTCAAGTTTGTGATTGGTTGTGTGGGTTGCAACAACTTGCCCAAAATACATCCAAGAGCCATGAAGATGCTGGAATTCGTTTTCCTCTTGAGTTGTAGCTATCAAAACAGATTTAGATTCCACAAATATAGGGAAAACGTGTTTGCAGATGTGGGTACCTAGAGATCTACCCTCCAGCGTTTAAAACGATATATTTCATCTTTTATGAATGTCCCCAAATAGATATAACACCAAATTCGTGGCTCCATTAATTCTTTGACTGAAAGCTTAGATACCTTCTAATTGTTGTTGACTTGATTATTGGGTGCTCGAATTCGTGGCATTTTTATTAATAAATTTCCAAGTAGAATTATCTCCCACAAATTCCTCCAATACTCTAGTGTTGGTTCCATGAAAGCGATGTATGCTCTCATAATAATAATCTTTTTCTATAGCTTTGGATACGAACCATCATCATGCATTTATGTGCCAACTTTGCCAAATATTCATAAAATGCACGTATTGGAGCCAAACAATTTGTCTTCTTGAACCTGAAAAGGGGACTTTAAGCAATATTAGCTTGTTAACCTGTGACAACTTGTTGACACATCAGTCACAACTTCAAAAACAAATACAAAAAACATTAATTCTCCCTAATGTTAATCAAAGTTCAATGAAATACCAAGAAATGTGATGGAAAACACTTCGAGCCCATACCCTGCACATGAGCATTAAAATAGGCTAATACAGGGTTACAAATGAATGGAAAAGGATTAAAAATGAGGAAAAGACGATATTAAGAGATGGTAATTTTGTGGCTCATCCATCATCACTTGAATCACAAATCTCAACTTCGTAAGTCACAATCATATCATCGCGTGTTATCGTTTAGCTCTCGAAAATCGCAAAATCAATCATTGTTTGTGCATCACAAGACAAAGGCTTTGCATCTTTGCTAAATATTTCACATTCCTCATAAAAATGTGGATTTGATGATTATCAAACAATAATGTTTTGCTAGCTTCATTGACTTTTTGTATGTCCTCATTTTTCTTTCTTAACAAGTTCTTTTATTAAATCTTCAATTTCTTTCATAAGAAAACCATCATGTTCCCTTAACTTTTCTACATGCACAAGCAAACTAAATTTTCACTTTCTTTTGCAAAAACTTCTTTTTCAAACTTCTTTACATCTTATGAAACTTAGCAATCATATTTTTTTTTGAAGTCAATTCTAGCTTGTGTTGTTCACATAACTTCTCGTGTCTTCCATAGGTTTGACTAATTCATTTTCCTTTATTACACATGCACTAGCGTCGAGAAAATTCATTTTGAAACTCACCATGCTCTGCCATTTTTATCATATCATATAGCAACGTTTCATTTTTTCCCACTCCATTCTATGATCTCAAATTTACCTCCAATAGCTCACATTCCTCGTTCTTTTACTCAAGTCGTTCATGGGGAATTTCATTCAATTTCATGAGGCTCTGTATGAATTTGCAAATTCAAGGTTGTCACTTGTTCCATGCATCTATTTTAAAGTTTATCGTGTTTTCTCTTTTTCCTGTACATTCTTTTCCAAAAACATATTTTTTTTCTTCACATGTCACTTTCACATGATTTCACCTTTATGGACATTGATTTCGTCTTGGAGCTCATGATTCTGCTTCTTTATCTTTGTCACCATATTTGAGATTTTTAATGCCACTGCAATATCCTTTCAGCAATGAAGTATTTATAGTAGTCAATTGCACCACTAAAATTTGTTTGAAAAAGTACTTGAAATAAAAAAAGAATCACTCAATTTCTATAGAGAGAGAGAGAGTCTTCCATAATTGAGTTTTCCCTATTACCTCAACATTTAGTTAATTTCCCTATAAATTTGATGTAGAGATGACAAAACGTCTAAACTAATACAAAAGTGAAAGCATCACAAAAAATGAACTATATCAAATAATTAATAAAATTAGGTTCTCAAATAATTAATAAAATTAGGTTTAAAACACCCAAGTTATCAGTGTAAATAAAATAGTTTAATGGCGTTATAAAAATCTCTTAGCATAACAAATATTATGAGATGAAGTGCCCTATGCCCCACCCCCCACCTCAATAGCACCACTAAACTTTGTTTGAAAAAGTACTTGAAAAAAAAAAAGAGTCATTCAATTTCTATGCCTGGAGAGAGAGAGAGAGAGAGAGAGAGAGAGTCTTCCATAATTGTGTTTTCCCTATTACCTCGACATTTATTTAATTTCCCTATAATTTTGATGTAGAAATGACAAAATGTGTAAAACTAATACAAAAATGAAAGCGTCACAAAAAATTGACCTATCTCAGATAATTCATAAAAAATAGGTTTAAAACACCCAAGTTATCAATGAAAATAAAATAGTTTAATAATGTTATAAAAAATATCTTAGTATAAAAAATATTATGAGATGAAGCGTCATGCATCCCCCCACCCAACCAACTTAAGGTGTGACTGCATGTGTGACCAACCTTTAGGCCTCACTAATTTCCCACCAACTATAAGGCACCATCATATGTGTGACGAGCCTTTAGCCTTCAATTTGGATTTCAGGGAAAATAGTGTTTAGAAGAGTAAACTATAACCCATCTTTTCCCGACTAATTGAAATGGTTAGGTTGTTTGAGTTTGATTGTAAATTGACAATAAATCCAAACCCTATTTTTTATGAACATAAACCTTAATCCTAACCTTGAACCTAAATCCTTTTGATTGCAAGGTAATAAAATGTTCTTCATAAATAGTGGCTATTGAAACAAAATCAGTACAATATCCTTCAACCCTTCATACTACCCTTTTTAAGTGGAAGAGATCACAAAATTAGTGAAACATTACTTGCAATATATATAACATCCTTCAAAGTAACATGACCTCCAAATTAGTATGTCAATCATATAAAGCATGTCAATCATTGCCAATCAGCGTGAAAATTAGTGTGCTAATTAGTGTATTGTTCATTTGTATGCCAATCAATCATGTAAATTGAAACATTGCCAACTTGCCATAGATTGCAAAGCCTTCAAACTAGATAGTAAAGTTTGCATTGCCATATCATTGCCAACAATATTGTTTTAAATTTATGAAAAGTGAGATGCCTTTTATTCACAATTTATTTGGTTTGAATGCATGGGTCCACATCTGAATGCCAATTTCCATAGTGGATATGAAATCATTGTACTTGTTGAGAATGGGAATCTAAATATAAGAGGAACATACATTTTTAGGGAGTTATTTGAGAGCTTAGTTTACTCCATTCTCAACACAAATCAAAAGATCTATTTTTATGTTTCCAATGAGGTCAGTGTCATTGGAAGGTAGTACTTAATATGCTATGTTAATGGAAAATGGTGACATGCTAATCTTATTTTATGAATAAACTAGAAAGTTCATTTTATCCATTACTTGGTACTTACATTTGTTAGAAAAACAAGATCACAGAGCAATAAAATAAAATAAAAAACAATAAAATAACAAATAAAACGCAAAAGATACAAATAAAAACAAAGAAACAAATATATGTGGTTCACTTGATGTGGGCTACGTCCACAAAGAAATTGTCAGATCCTTTGTAGCAACAACCTTAGCAACCTTTGTAGCAACAACATACTATGCTTCTTTTGTTGAAAGTGCAACAACCTTATGTAATTTCAAAATCTAACTTACTATTGTTCCACCTACAGTAAAAACATACCATGTGGTGCTCCTCCTGCTATCTTTATCATCTACCATATTTAAATAAACATATCCCTGTAGAACAATGTTTGAACCTCCAAAACATAATGGATGAATACTAGTACCTCTCAAATACCTAAGAATCCACTTTATTGCCTCCCAATGTTCTTTACTTGGATTGTTCATATACCTGCTCACAACTCCCACTACATGTGCAATATCTGGTCTTATGCACACCATCGCATACATCAAGTTGCCAATTGTTGATGAATAAGGGACCCTGGACTTGTATTGTACCTTCTTGTATGTCTTGGGACACATTTCCTTGGTTAATTTGAAATGGATGGCCAAAGGTGTATTAACTGGTTTTGCATTCTGCATTTTAAACCTCTCCAACACCTTCTCTATGTATTGACCCCAAGACAATATCAATTTGCGATTTTTCCTGTCTCTTGTTATTCTCATACCAAGGATTTTCTTTACAACACCCAAATCCTTCATTGCAAATGAATTATCTAATTTCCTTTTGAAAACATTTATATTTTGCATGTTAGACCCTGCAACAAGCATGCCATCTACATACAATAGCAAGATAATATAGCTTCCATTTTTTAGCCTCTTAAAATAAAAACAGTGATCAAAATGACATCTACTATAACCTTGTTCTATCATAAACTTGTCAAATATCAAATACCACTGCCTTGGAGCTCGCTTTATCCCATACAAACTCTTTTTCAATCTACATACCAACTTCTCCTTCCCTTTGACCTCATACCCCTGTGGTTGTTGCATATAAATCTCTTCCTCCAAATCCCCATGGAGAAAATATGTTTTTACATCTAACTGTTCAAGATGCAAATATTCTATTGCCACAAGACTTAACATAGTCCTAATTGAAGTCATTTTAACAAAATGAAAAAATATTTCATCAAAATCTATACATTTTTTTAGTGCAAACCCCTTTGCAACAAGTCTGGCCTTGTACAACATTTTGCCTCCATGTTCTTCCTTCAACCTATAAACCCATTTATTCTACAATTTTCTTTTACTTGTAGGAAACTGAACTAAGTCCCAAGTCTCGTTATTTACCAAAGAGTCCATTTTCTCTTTCATGGTTTGCTCCCACTTCTTTTTAGTGTCTACCTGCATTGCCTCTTCATAACTTTTTGGTTTACCAGAATCAATCAATAATAAATAATACAATGAATGAGAGTATTGTTCAAGGGGTCTATTTAACATGGTAGATCTTCTAACAACACTTGTAGGAGTTTGAGGTACATGTTGCTCTTGTTGTTGTACATTTTTATTTTCAGGTACCTTTGTAATTTCATTTTCTTTGATTTCATCAAGCACTATGTATTCTGTGTTTTCCTTTTCTCGTTTCTTTCCCCACAATTGATCTTTGTACATGATCTTTTCATTAAATACCACATCTCTACTCCAAATGATTTTTTGATTTTCATAATCCCATAAGCGATAACCAAAATCATTAACATTGTATCCAATAAAGGTACACTTCTTGAATTTTTCTTCAAGCATTGTTCTATTTTATTTATCAATATGGACAAATGATTTAGAACCAAAAATCCTTAGAAATGAGTAGTTTACCTTTTTACCTGTCCATGCCTCCTCTAGAATGCCACCATCCAAGGAACTTGATGGCCTTTTGTTTATTAAGTAAACAACAATATCTACAACATCTGCCCAAATCTGTAAGGGAAACCCTGCATGCAATCTCATACTCCTTGCACATTCCATGATTGTCTTGTTCATCCTTTTTGACACAACATTTTCTTGTGGCGTTACTAGAACTGTCTTCTCTATATGAATCCCATGGTATGAACAATAATTATCAAAATAATTGAACTGCAATAATCACCTCCATTATCTAATCCGAGACACTTCAAATTTTTTCCTGTCTCATTCTCAACCAAAGATTTCCATTTTTTAAAGGTGTCAAATGTTAGATTTTGTATCTCAGAGGTATTTCTGCATTGTCGGTGCTCAACATGTAGAAGAGACAGAGAAAATGTTTCTTCTCTAGTGACTTTATAAAGTGACTTTATAAAATGACTTTATAAAGTGAGTTTATAAAGTCAAGTTGAACCTTTTAATATTTAATGGGTAAAAGTGACTTTATGAATTTTGGATCACTTAAGTGATTTAAGTGAACTTACGGACGATTAAGTCACGATCGATGATCTCATGAGTGAAAGATCTAATCTTGACCATCTATTTCATTGGAAGACCAAGGGTTAGGGAAATTACTCAATAATGAGTAATAAAATGAGCACTAGAGGAGAAGTGGGGCACATCTTTGGAGGAGAGCTTGAGTGGAAGTTGAAGAGTCACAATTTCCAAGAGAGAGTTTGAGTTAGAGGAAAGAGTAGCAACAAAGTGGGATTGGCATGAATCCCAAGGAGGGAAGGAGGCACTAATCCCAAGATAACTTTAGAATTAAAGGACAGTTCGTATAGTATGGATTGAAAGGGTAGTACAACATTTATTGTCGGGTTGTACAGTTGTTTTAGGCACAAAAATTGAGGTAGCCATTTCAACAAGGTTTTGGCATGATTTTCTAGGAACCTAGCTGAGGGAAAACCTATACAAAAACGTGCAGTTGCAGTGCACATATTTTGAGGATGTTTTTCTGAGCTGAAATCTGAGTAGATATTTCGAGGTCTGATTTTTTGTGGTCTTTGTTACATTTTTTGAGGTGATAAGTGATGTTGTAATTAATGCTAAATTTATTGTTGTTGTAAACTCAGAATTTTCCTATGAGCTCAATAAGAAGAATCTCCTAGAATAGTTTACCCCTTGTGGGTTTTTCTAGGGGTATTGCCCATAAATTTTTTGTGTTAAATGTGTGAATGTGTCTATTGTTCATTTATATTTCCATTACTATATTTTCAGATATTAGTCATTATGTGTTTCTTCTCATAAAGTACAATGGTTTACTGAAGTCTTTATTGGAGGTTGAAATCTATTATTGACTAAGTGTTTGAGATTAGTTATTTCAACATGGTATCAGAGTGGGAGCTCTAAGGTTCAACAAACAAGAGATTTGACACTTGACTTGTAGTGAATGCAGAGGGTTTTTTCTTGGAAGAAGGAAGGGGGATAATTGATTTTCAGTTGAGAAGGTCATGGCTACTAGATTGAGGTTCGAAGATAAGGTTGGATGGGGCAACGAACCTTAGTCTTTGGAAGGAGAGGATAATTGTTTTGTTAGAGGAAGTTGAGTTATGGGATATTGTGAACAACACACAATCAAATCCCATCACTATTCCTACAGATGCAACTCTTTTGGAAGCATTCCAGAAGAATAATGTGAAGGACAAGAGGATTATTCTTGATGCATTAAAGGACCATGTTATTCCTCATGTTGTTGGAAAATCAAATTTCTACTATATGTGGGCATCTTTGACCAAGCTATACCAAGTTCCAATGAGAATTGGAAGATGGTATTGAGAGAGAAGCTGAGAAACATAAAGATGACCAAGATTGAAAAAGTGTCCTCATATATCACTAGAATCACTCAAGTTCATGATGAACTTGGCGCAGTTGGAGAGGTTATATCAGAGGGAGAAATGATTAGGACTGCTCTGAATGATTTTTCAGAGAAGTGGAATACATTTGTTAAGGGTGTTGTCTCTAGAGAGAATTGTCCCAAATGGGAGAGATTGTGGGATGACTTCATATAGAAAGAGACTTGTGAGGAGGCTCTTTGTAGAAGGCAATTAAAGAGTGAGGAGAATGAGGAAAATGTTTCTCTCGTAGCAACAAAGAAGAAGGGCAAGATAGCTGTAGGAGGGGGGAAGTCCTCTCATGGGAGGAAGAAGGACATGATTAAGGTGAGATGTTATGTATGTCATGGGTTGAGACATTACGTGGGCTAATGTTCAAACAAGAAGAAGAATAGGTAGGATCCAGAAGTATTGACATCAACTGAGGTTGTTGAGTTCACGAAAAAGTTCGAAAAATAGTTTTCCTTGATGGCTTGTCTTGCAGGCATTGGGTGCCTAGGGTGTATAGGCACTCTTGCATGGTTCTTGGACAATGGGGCTTCTCGGCACATGATGGGGATGAGGTCTATATTTCTCATTTTTTTAGAGATCAGATCAAGAAGCTATGTGGGGTGTGGGGTTAGCACCAAACATGTTCTAGTTTTGGAGGGAGTTGGAAGTGTTAGATTCTAACTGGTGTCAGGAGGATATCTGGAGTTGGATGAGGTATTATATGTTCCCGAAATGTCGATGAAATTTATCTCTATGTCATATTTTGATATAAATGGATGTGGGATTGTGTTCTCTCAAGGACTAGTGTACCTATATCTAGAGGGAATCTCTTATGACTCAAGTGTGTTGTTTGGTGTCTGATCAAAGAGATTGTACATAATTCTTGGTCAACTTGTAGTTGGATCCAATGGGTGGTTGGAGTCTGAGTCTGAAAGTTGTGAGGCATCAAAGAGAGGACCTTGAATGAGTAGGTCGCTTGATCAGAGTTCAGTGCAGGTAGCTGGAGATGCTCTTAGTTAAAAGGGATTAGAGGTTTCCAGTGTAGTGGGAGAAACTACAGTAGTAGAGGACATGATGGGGTTCGAGACAGATCTAGGTGGAGGATCCAAAAGTACCTCCCTCACTGACAGGGAGTGTTAGATTTTGTAGCTCGAAGGTACTTTTGCATTGTCGACACCCATCATGTAGAAGAGACCGAGCAAATATTTCTTCTCTAGTGAGTTTATAAAGTGAGTTTATAAAGTGGTTTTATAAATTTAAGTTGAGCCTTTTAATATTTAATGGGTAAAAGTGAATTTATAAATTTTAGGTCACTTAAGTGATTTAAGTGAACTCAATGGATGATTAAGTCATGACCGTTGATCTCACGAGGGAAAGATTTAATCTTGACTATCTATCTCATTGGAAGACCAAGGGTTAGGGTAGTTACTCATTAATGAGTAATAAAAGGATCACTAGAGGAGAAGGGGGGCACATCTTTAGAGGAGAGCTTGAGTGGAAGTTGGAGAGTTACGATTTCCAAGAGAGAGTTTGAGCTAGAGGAAATAGTATAAAAAAAAGTGGGATTGGCAGAAATCCCAAGGAGGGAAGGAGGCACACATCCCAAGATAACTTCATCATTAAATGACAACCCATACAATATGGATTGAGAGGGTCATACAACATTTATTGATGGGTCGTGCAACTATTTTAGGAATAAAATTTGAGGAATCCATTTCAAAAGGGTTTTGGCATGATTTTTTAGGTTCCTAGTTGCAGAAAAATCCATACAGAAACATGCAGCTGCAGTGCACATATTTCGAGGAGGTTTTGGTGCCAGGGAGCCCGTACTGTTCAGACCATACAATTGAAATATGAGCAGATATTTTGAGGTCTGCTTTTTTGTGGTCTTTGGCACATTTTTCGAGGTGATAAGTGTTGTTGTAATTAATGTTGAATTTATTGTTGATGTAAACTTAGAATATTCCTAAGAGCTTAATAAGAAGAATCTCCTAGATTGGTTTTCCCCTTGTGGATTTTTCCAGGGGCATTGCCCATAAATTTTCTGTGTTAAATCTGTGAATGTGTCTGTTGTTCATTTATATTTATGTTGCTACATTTTTATATATTAGTTATTCTTTGTTTCTGCTCATAAAGTACAATCGTTTACTAAATTATTTATTGGAGGTTGAAATATATTATTAACTAAGTGTTTGAGATCAACTATTTCAACATTAGAAACATCATATTTTGTCGAATGCAATAAACCCAAGTTTTCCTAGTTTCATCATCAATAAAAGTAACATAATAATGAGAGCCACCAAGAGATGATATTTGAGTTGGTCCCCATACATATGTATGCACAAGATCCAAATTTTCATTCTTCTTTTTTTATTTCCGACTTTGAGAAATCTGACTCTCTTGTTTTTTCCATAAACAGAGTGCTCACAAAAATCCAAATCAACTTGTTTAATATTTAGCAACAAATTCCTTTTGTGAAGTATCTGCATCATGTTCTCACTCATGTGTCCAAGACTATGATGCCGCAATGTTGTATCCACTCCTGTAGAAGCTAAAGAGATAGAAGAGTCAATATTACCAATACATAAATACAATGTACCTACCTTCTCTCCTTTTTATATAACCAATGATCCTTTAGTGACCTTCCACGTCTTTTCTGTAAATGTAGATATACAATCTTCACTTCGCAAATTCCCTGTTGAAATTATATTTCTTCTCAAATATGGAACATGTCTCACCTCTTTCAGTAACCATTAGTTTTCATTATTTATCTTTGTTTGTACCTTACCCATTCCAACAATTTTACATGGTTCATCATCACCCAAATAAACCTTTCCAAAATCACCTTGAACATAATGTTTGAAATATTTCCTATGGGGCGTGGCATGAAATGGAGCCCCTAAACTTGATACCCAAGAATCAATAATATTATCTAAAAAAATAATTAAAGCATCTTGTAACACATCACCCACT
The DNA here is from genome assembly GCA_009831015.1 of Picea engelmannii. NCBI lineage: Eukaryota > Viridiplantae > Streptophyta > Pinopsida > Pinales > Pinaceae > Picea > Picea engelmannii. The sequence continues at coordinate 15,875 of ML829722.1, forward strand.
ACATTTAATTCTTGATTTTTCTCTTGATGTCCATCTCCTTGTTTCTTTGGAGCTATGCAATCTTTCTTTGGATTCCCTTTCTTCTCACAATTCCAAAACTCTATATTTGCTAGTATGTATTTGGATATGCCCTTCCTAGACTTCCCACGGTTCCATGAGATCTTTCCTCTTTCAATTTGTCTTCCCCTGTTCTCCACGGTCAACGGATTACATGATGTCTCACTTGTGATTTTCCATCGCATTTCCTCACTAAGGATAACACCAACAACATCATCAAATTTCAAAGTGTTTGAACTGGAGACATAGCTACTTACAACCATGACCAAGCCATTCCAACTTTCAAGCATTGAGAACAAGATTAGAAGTTCCCTAACCTCATTGTCAAATTTCACTCCTACAAAAATTATCTGAATAGTAACTGTATTAAATTCATTTAAATGGTCAACAATAGACCCACCTTCTAACATATTCATATTAAATAATCTCTTCATTAGAAATACATTACTGGAGGTCGAGGGTTTTTCATATAGCTTATCCAATTCCTTCATCAGATCCCCCATTGTCTTTTCTTTTGAAATATTGAAAGCCACCAACATTTCTAGGCACAGTCGTATCGTTCCTAGCGCCTTTCTGTCAAGAACCTCCCATTCTTCATCCTTCGTACTCACTGACTACTTTGATTTTCCATCCAATGGTAGGAAAATATCCTTCCGATATAGATAGTCTTCCATTTTCATCTTCCATAACTGGTAGTTTGGATCTTAAATTTCTCGATCCTAAACTTTCCATCTTTCGCTATTTCTCCCACTCGAACCAGGAACCGTATTTTCCTACGAGTTACCTTTCTCTCTGATACCAGTTGTTAGAAAAATAGGATCACATAGTAATAAAATAAAATAGACTCGGAAATCAAACATAAAAGATACACAATACAAACAAAGACACATATATACACGGTTCTATTAAATTTAGAGTTGTTATTAAGTTCTTTTCAATTTACTAGACAACAATAGCATAAACATGATCACTGATAGAAACACAATCACAAGGTACACAACATTTATCCTGGGAAACTCTCATGGGGGATAAAACACAACAAAAACTTCCTTAATATAGATTGCCAATGCAATGCCAAGAGAATAAACCGAACACTAGAGAAATCCAAGACTGAGCAATGCACCTCTCTCTCCTTCTTCCTGCAACTACATCTTCCTTCAAACTTGCACACTAGATGAGTGACTTGAGTAATGCGCCTCTCTCTCCTTCTTTCGACAACTGCAACTTCCTTCAAACTTGTGCACTAGATGAGTGACTTGAGTGAGTGAGTGAATGAGGCACTATCCTATCTTATTTATACTAGCTGAGGAGCGCTAGGGTAGTGTTTCTTCATTACGTAGGGATGACTTCTCCAACTAGTGGCTAAAACCACTTTAATTATCCCTAGGGGACGAATTCTCAATTAGCCTTACTTAATTAGGGTTTGACCAATCCACAAAATGGGATTTGGTCTTATACAAAGCCCGACATGATCAATCCACAAAAGGGGATTGATCTATACGATAATAATTCAATTATAATTAGAATATTCTTCGCAGTTACAATATTTCAACACTCCCATTTAACAAGAAGGGTATTCTACAACATCATCAGGAGAGAGAGAGGGAAACAACATCAACAACATATGGAACACTGACTGGCATATCTATAAATCATCGGAAGTTTTTCTCATCGTCAATAACATCATCATTCACATCATGGAGTTGGATTATCACCGTCATCATGATCATTCACATCATGGAGATGGAATAACAACATCATCATCATCATCATTCACAGCATGGAGCTGGAATAACATCATCATCATCGTTCACAACATGGAGTTGGAATATGAAACATGAACATCAGTTAGCATAAAAGCTATAACAACAACATGAATAACACCATCATCAACAACACGAGGTTGGAGAAACAACATCATCACAACAGGAGGTTGGAGAAACAACATCATCACAACACGAGGATGGAACAACAACATCATCACAAAACGAGGCTGGAACAACAACATCAACAACATGAGGTTGAGATAACATCATCATCATCATATAACAACAGAACGAGGCATGTGTAACAATTTTTTTTTGTGGTACTCTGACAGTCCCTAGGGATCTTCCCAGGAATCATGATATTCCCTAGGATATAAAATCCTAATGGAGCTACCACGTGGTGCTCTGATAGACCGTCCTTATTAGACCTTTGGGATCTGCCCAGGAATCATAAGATTCCCTAGAATTATAAAAATCCTAACAGAGCTACCATTACTAACCATAGCTAGCATATACATGCACAGGTACTTTGACAGACCATCCTTATCATACCTTTGAGATCTATCCAGGGATGATCAGTCCCCTAGGATATAAAATCCTAACTAATCTACCCGATGTTGGTCAGGATACCATAATATCATCAACATCACTCCCCCTTTCGAGGGAGGTCCTTTCACACTATACCAAGCTTGTCTCGAAACTATTCAAACTTTACATGAGATAGAGGCTTAGTCAACACATCTGCAACCTACTCATCTGTGCCATCCTATTGGAGCTTTACATATCCCCTCTGCACCATATCACGAATGTAGTGATACCAGATTTCTATGTGTTTCGACTTGTCATGGAACACAGGGTTCTTCGTCATCTTTATGAAACTCTGGTTATCACATAGAATAATAGTTTCTTCCATCTCCAAATCAAATAGACCTGTCGACAAATTCCGAATCCATATGGCTTCACAACTGATAGAACATGCAACGATTTATTCTGCTTCTTCTGTGTTGAGAGAAATACTAGATTGCTTCCTTCTTTGCCATGAAGTCGTGGCTGACCCTAGATTGAAACAACATCCTGAAGTGCTCTTTCTATCAGAAAAACTTCCATCCCAATCTGAATCAATATAACCAACTAGTCTAAAGTCATTATCTCCATTATAACAAAGACCAAAGTCCAACATACCCTTAAGGTATCTCATCACATGTTTTGCAGCAACAAGGTGAACATGTTTGGGATATACTAGTTACTGACTCAAGGCATTCACAAAAAAACATACATCTGGCCTAGTATTTGTCAGATACATCAACGATCCAATGATATCTCTGTAAAACATAGCATCAACCAATTCTGACGAAGTATCAACCACGAGCTTCAACTTTGTTTCCATGGGTGTGTTCATGGCTTTACATTCCAACATATCAAACCTCTTCAATATTTCAATTGCATACTTCCCTTGGTTAAGGAAGATCTTCTCTGGGCTCTGCAAAACCTCAAGACCTAAGAAATAATGCATTAGGCCTGGGTCTTTCATCTCAAACTTTGCAATGAGCTTCTTCTTACAATATGTGATGAGATTTTCTTCTCCAACTAAGAGTAAGTCATCTACATACAACAACAATATAATTGGCTCATCATTCATAACCTTGAAGTAAAGGTTAGAATCAATTTTACTTTTGGTAAATCCCAATCTCGTCAGGAAAAGGTCAATTCTGCCAACCAAGCTCTAGGAGCTTGCTTCAATTCATATAAAGCCTTCTTCAACCTATAGACATGAGTCTTTCTGTCTTCAACTTCAAACCCTTGAGGTTGTTCTATATACACTTCTTATTCAATAACACCATTTAATAAGGTTGGTTTCACATCCATATGGTGTAACTTCCACTTCATCTTGGCTGCAAGAGCTATGATGGTTCTGATAGAAGTGTATCTGGCTACAGGAGAAAACATCTCTTCATAATCGATGCCTTCCTTTTGAGAAAATACATGAGCTACAAACCTTTCTTTATGTTTTTCAATACTTCCATCTGCAACATGTTTTATCTTGTACAAGCATTTGGAAGATACCGCATATTTGTTCTTCAGTTTGGGAACTGTTTCCCATACATCATTCTTTATAATGGATTGTTATTCTTCTTTCATGGCATCTTCCCATTCTTTCTTCTGAATGGATTCTTCAAAGAAAGTAGGCTCTTTTTCTATGAGATCACACATCAAAGCCATATAACTGGAGAATGGCTTAGGTTTCTTGACTTGTCTCATGGTTCCTTATGGGAAACCATACTTCTCTCCACATTGAATAAGTTCCCTTGCCCAAGATGGCTTTATCTTGTGAGAGATCGTCATTTGGGGAGGTTCTTGAGATTCTATCATATCACGATCTTATGGAATCTCATCATCAGTGGTATTTGTAACTTCCTTCACTGGTTCTGCAACTCTGGGAGCTACAGGCTCTTCTTCATATACTTCTTCAAGCTAACATCTCCTTAGTTTCTTGAATGATTCATCTTCATCAAAGGTTACATCTCTGATTATCTCAATATGATGGTAACCTGATATGTAAATTTTGATGGCCTTAGAGACCTCACAATATCCAACAAATATTCCCTTCTTCCCTGAAGGGTCCAGTGATCCGGATTTAGGAGAGGAACAAACTGATTACAGATTAAATACAATAAACACAGAGATATGAAGAATAACATAGATATCCAGTGAACAATATCTTCTATTAAATAAATGAAATAGGTTGAAACTGTAAAACTGCAGAACTGAAACACTTGCTCGAATGGTGGTAGTTATCTCTGAGAAGAGAAGCGGATTCTACACATATCCATATGAGCAGACTAATTACAATGAGGATCCAAAGGCATTTTTGATATTACTCATGAATGCCAAAACCCTAGAAATCCAAAAACCTAACCCTAGAAGGTGAAACGCCAAAATTCATGTGGGCCCCTATGGGTAAGTTGGTACCTCAACTTCCCAGGGTCGTAAATTTTGCATACGACCTCTGTTTTAGGTGCGTGATAGATCATTGGAAAGTTATTTTATAGAAATACACATTCCTCCATCAAACTCTATCTCTGTCTATAGTTTGACTATGGTGAGCAAAAAAAAACAATGTTGAGGGCCTCAAAATGACCCTAGAAGTACAACAAGATGTGATGACATGAAAACATACAAAATAATCCACTTGGATTAGGAGAGAGGGCACCAATATCCACCTGGAGGATGTGTAGGGCTTCAGACAGCCCCAGAAGTGTAGAACACACAATTACAAAGAAGTACAAAAGAACATGTTGAACAAAAAATGTACAAGAGGAGCCAGTTGGAATAGGTGGGTGGACACCAATATCCACCTGGATCATCCAACTTGGTTCTCTTTTCTTTCAAAATGTGTACAAACATTGGACAACTGAATATCTCGAGATGGATTACTTCTGGATTCTTTCCGGAGAACATTTCTTCGGGGGTTTTGAATACAAGTGTACTATGGGATAATTTGTTTTGGACATACACTGTTGTTCTTACTTATTTAGCCCATAAGTGCATTGGAAGATCTTGATCATGGATCATAGTCTTCACTGTTTCCATTATAGTTATATTATTTCTTTCTGGTACACCATTTTGTTGAGGATTATAGGGAGTAGTGAGCTCCCTCTTAATCCCGACATCTCTGCAAAATCTTACAAATTATTTTGAGGTGTATTCTCGTCCATTATCTGACCTGAGTATCTTGATTTTTCTTTCAGAGATATTCTCTATCAAGGATTTGAATTCCTTGAATTTTCCAAACACTTCATCTTTTGATTTCAATAAATAAACCCAAGTCTTGCGAGAATAATCATCAATCAATGACATAGGGTATACATACCCACTAAGAGAGGTTGATGGTGTTATCACTCTATAATTTCCATAGGTTGTAGAAGAAATTGACAGAGGTAACTACCAAACCACTTTTGAAGCTGGGATCTAGCCCTGCCAACTTTAGAGAGGGATTTCTCTATCATATTTAGATTTGTTTGAGTTTAAAATGTTAGGCTAGTTATGACAGTTCGAATTTTGTTTGTTTGTTTGTAATAATTGGTTGAAAGAATGCTTAATTTTCCATTGGGCTATGGGGTCTGTACTTAAAGATGAGGATCATATTCATATTTTTATAAGGTTTTCTTCACAGGGCAGGGTAGTAAAAATGTTGGATCTATTCAGATTAAATGAAATGAATAAGAGGGGAAAGAGGGGAAAGTCCACTAAGCAGAGGAACAATTAAGAATTCCTTCACTTAGTTTCAGATGAAAACATACAGATCATTAAAAAAGAATGGGAAATACATAAAATGATTACAAAGAATAAGAAAACATTTAACAAAGAGAGAAAGACATCACTAACAATATGACACAAGAATCCAATGAATAAGCCTTTTTATTACTGGTCGATCCTTTGAAAAATTACACAATAGTTCCTGGGTGTAAAATTCAACCCTCGATACTTCGAAGGGAGAAGTATTTATAAAACTATTTACATCAGATCCTATCATAAATGACTAGGATATTATGGAGGAAAAATCTAACTAATTAGATCTCTAAGATACAAAATATAGGGATTTGTTGATTTGTTCGGATCCTTTTGTGCTGATTTGATGGAAGTGGTTGGTGACTCATCTCTTTGACTTTAGTTGGTGCTCCATACTGACTAGAACCTCAAAAATATCTTTACTCAAGTAAAGCGCATAGATCTTCCCATCTCTTTTTACCTGGGATGGAAATCTTGAGTATCTTCATGCATATCTCATCCATTTCAGTATACTTGAAAAAAGTAGGCTTAGTGATGAAGATATGTTTTATCTCATGCTGAATACTTAAGTCCAACTATAATGTCTCTAGGAAAGCTTTACCAGTAATGCTTCACTGTATCCCTACAAACTTGGAACTGTCCTTTTCCACTACACTAATTTTCTGTTTGTAATCAGACAAAGTGATCAATTTGTCCTTAAGTACTATTAATCCAGGAAGACCTTTCTTATGTAGCACTTCAAACTTACTGAAAATTATCTGCACTCCTATGTCCATCACTTGAGCCTTTTCTTCTAGATGCAACATCAATTCTTTCTTGGTTAGGACCTTCTTGATCTCAAGGATGGTCTCTATTTTGTATTCAATTTCTAGTTCCTCTAACTCCTGCTTGTTTTTGGAGTTTAGAAATCTGATGAGTTCAGTGGCCTTTGTGGGTCTTTTTCCTAGCTCTTATTTGATGATCTCAATTGCTTCCCTAGCCTTATGTACTAATTCATCCTGTTCAAAAATAATCTGTATGGATGGCTAGATTTCAGACATTGACTTGCTGATATCTACCCAAATATTTTCCTTAGCTTGGGCTAAGGTCTTTGCCATGATAGTCTCTTTTTGTAGTTGTTGTAGTTGTTGACTGAGCCTTTGAGACTTATGCATCTCTGCCAGGTGACTGTATTGGAACATTGACTTCAACTCCTGCAAGTTATTTACCTCTTCCTGTAGTTTCCTGATCTCTTCCTCTTGAATGGACATGTCTTCCATGGATTTTACAAGTTTGTCAGATGCATCTGAAACTTGTACTGGGATTGCTGATAGAATTTCTGCTGATTTGGATGCTTCTGTTGTTCTAATTCCTTAGAGGAACTTCCTCCAGTGGGATCATGGACATATTCCCATTCTATTCCTTTTCCTTTATCACTTTATCCATTTTTTCTTCCATTTCTCTTATCTGTGCATTTTGTTCCATGATAAGCTTCAACATTTCTTCTTTGTGGCCTTCAGTCTCAACCACCTCTTTGGCTTGTGAATCTTCTGTAGATGGAAGTTTCAACTGGTTTCTCAAAGATGCTATATCAACATTCTTCTTCTTCAATAAATCTTCTGTTGCCTTGACATTTGTTGGGTCATACCCAATCTTCAACACCAATTCTTCTAATGATTTGATTTTGTTGTCCTTAGCCAAAGAAGATATTTTCTCCATCTTCAATTGGGATTGTATGTTGTTCAGGGACACTTGCAACTTTGAAATAGTCATTGAGGTGTTTGTCAAGGTAGATAATATCATCTCTCCTGTCTGCCTATTCATATCCATCTGGTCCACTGGGTGGACATCCTTTACATCAAACTCAAAGGAAATCTTCTTATAGTCTACATTTGTTTTAGGATGAGGAACTTGTGCTTGCAAGAATTCCATTTGCATTCTTCCTCTCTCTATGTCAAATGATGACAACAACCTCTTTTGAGCA